>JAJEJO010002304.1:57068-146773 GCA_020662805.1 Glaucomys volans | reverse complement strand
GTTTGGTGTCCTGTAAGCCTCTTGTAATTGATTTTCCATCTCATTCATCATATTTGGGAAATTTTCTGATATTATTTCATTGAACAGATCATTCATACCCTTGGTTTGTATCTCTGTGCCTTCCTTAATCCCAATTACTCTTAAATTTGGTCTTTTCATGATGTCCCATATTTCTTGGAGGTTTCGTTCATGATTCCTAACCACCTTCCCTGTTTCTTCGACTTTGTTTTCAAGATTAAATATTTTGTCTTCATTATCTGAGGTTCTGTCTTCCAAGTGATCTATTCTGTTAATTATGCTTTCTATTGAGTTTTTAACTTGGTTTATTGTTTCCTTCATTTCTTGTTTCCTTCAAGGATTTCTGTTTGGTTTTTTTCTCAGAACTTCTATCTCTTTATTGAAATGATTTTTTGCTTCCTGCAATTGCTCTATTAGCTGATTATTCATAGCCTGAATCTGCTTTCTCGTCACATCATTCTCTTCTCAGATCATTTTATTTTATTTTATTTTATTTTATTTTATTTTTATTTACTTATTGATTCATTGAATGCAAATGGAGTACAGCTATTGTTTTACTGGTTGTACACAAAGTAGAGTCACACCATCTGTGCGTTCATGCATGTACACAGGGCAATGGTATCTGTCACACATTCTGTTATTATTTTTACATATAATGCTATCTATCCTTCCTCCATTCTTGCCACCCTTCCCACCCGCATTATGCATCATCATTCATTTATCAGAGAGGCCATTCGGCCTTTGGATTTTTGGGATTGGATCATTTTAATTATGAACATTCTGAACTCCTTTTCTGTCATTCCTTCTACCATGCTGTCTTTGGGTTCTCTTGATATATCATCTAGATATATCTAGATGTTTGGGACACTTTCTTCCCGTGTTTTCTCATGTTGCTTGTGTATCTTCCCCTCTAGTAGTGCAAATCAAAGCGATTGCAATTTCCCTGTAAAGACTTAAAGTGTCCCTGCAGATTTCCAGTAACTCACCCGATGTTTGAGAGGTGCTTGACCAAGCAGTGACCCAAAGAAGCTGCTGTCCCACTACCTCCAGGTTGGGAATGATCAATGCTTCTGGGCAGAAGCAACCTGGTGTTGATAGACAATCAGATACAGCAAAGTGCTAGACTCCGGGCCAGGGTGTGGACCTGGGCACTAGACCAAGTTGGGGTGGGGGCACAGAACTGTGCTCAGTGATGGAGACACTGGACTTGAGAGCCCAGGCAGGCCTGAGCTCCTGGCTGGGGGATCAGTCAGTGGCAGGTGGTCACTCTCTGCCAGGGAAGCTGCAAAATGACGCCAAGGGCCTAAACTCCTCACTGGAGCCGGCGCTGCCTCCGCTCCAGGCCAGATCTCACCAGGAGCCTCAGCCCCGTGGCCCCGCTGGAAGACCTGAGCTCAGCTCTAAATAATCATAGTTTTAAACAGACACTCAAGGGATGATTTTTATTTCCTAATCTTCTAAGTGACTGAATGATTTTATTCCTGTTTATGTATATATTGACACAAGTTTTTCTCCCTTTATAATACCAAATTATCTTTCTTCTGGTCAAGTTTTCTCCTCTTCTCTGATACCTAGGTCTAGTGGTTTTGTTAACTGAGTGAATTGCTTTTTTTGCCGGTTCTTGATCTAACCTAAGTTTCACATCACCTTCTGAGACACTTAAGCAAAATATATAGCAGTATATTACACAAAGTGGATGCATACAAGAGATAGTTGGAGAATATGTAAGTAAGGTCTAATATTCATGATAATATAGGGGAAAGGATAGGGATTAGGGAGAGGTCCAGAAAATCTGGGATGAAGGAAAATAGGAGAAAGCATAACAATAAATTGATATTAAAGGAAAGTTAAATCAGAAATTTTAGACAAAATGACTTGTCTTAGACAAAATGACTTGTCTTAGATAAAGTCTCACTTTCAAAGATTGTCTGATTAAAAGAAAATCTAATAAATATATCATGAGGAGTGAAAAATCTCTAAAGTACCTTACATGGCCTTCTGAGTCAGAAAGACTTCATTTCCAAGAAATGATTCCTATTAAAAAATAAAATTCAAATCAATACAGGTAAGAGACCAATGAACACCAGTTCCATCTGCCCCCAGGTATAGAGTATGCAAATTCTATTGAAATTAATCATTTCTGAGCTATTATTAGATTTCCACCCCAAAATGTTAGTTTTCAGGCTTGCTTTAGACCATCTTGATTTCCTGAACTGGTATGCAGGCCTTTTCTGATTACAGAAGGGTGGTGGTATTGATGAGTCAGTCGGCTTGAAATATTAACAGAGTTTTATAGCTTTGCTACCTACTTCATATATGGTTTTGGCAAATGAAATATCCTGTGCCTCAGTTTCCCTATCTATCAAATGAGTTTATTAGGAATAGCTGATCTCTAAGATCTCTCTAATCTCTGATATGAGATTTTAGAACACCATTTGTGAGTGCTGTCAAGATTTGCCAAAAAACTGAAGGTAAAATGCTTTATGGAAAACAGAAGCCATGAGTATGCATGTCTCCTGGGGAAATGCATTCATATTTCTTACTTGGAGAAACAAGAAATTATCAACTCTTCTGTAGTTCTGGCAACATGAGTAAAAAATCTTCATACTTAAGAAACAAATATATGAGTGTTAGGACCAGTGCTCTTCTCCTGGTTATTTACCATCATTGTTTATATAGAGATAGCATTTTTTTTCAGTGGGGCACAGGCTTCAGAGATCAAGAAGTAAAGAAGAAAAAAAAATATCCCTTTGTGCTTGGGAGGCAAGGTAGCTACACTTAAGTCAAGGTTAAGAGCTTGTGTTCCTAAATGGCAGGAAGAGTCTGAAGCAAGGAAGAGATAGCCTGCAGTTATAAGCCGCTTTCCTTCAGTTAATACATCTCTAACGAGTAGAAAGGATAGCCTCAGCTGTAAAGGCTCTGGCATTCTTCTTAGAACAAGATTACTGTAGGCCAAACCAGTGCAATAATGAAGACAGCCACACACCCCTCCCGGGAAATTTCCTCTTGGAAACGAGATTGAACGATCTCAGCATGAGGCTGAAGGTGCCTCCTCTGCCTTCCTAGTTGCTGAGACCAAAGGCTTCTAAAGTTTGGAACTGAAGCAAGCTCTACTTTATGTATAACCTTTTGTCTAAAAGCAAGAAACCTTCTTGAGAGCAAGTCTGTTACGTTGGAGCCAAGTTGACCTGGACAAGCAAATTCCTCTGAGACTCTGTGAAATAAGAATGGTTAGAGTAGAGTTTGGATAAAATGATATATAAGAATCCTTTCCTGCTGTCCCATTCTATGAATCTTGGTAAGTTAATTTCTGGTAACACCACCTTTCTCCTGCTGAAAGTAAGAGAGTTTATGCAGTTGGTAAAAGGTCCTGAGAACCTGAGAACCCCTGAGAAGCCACCCATCACCATCACTGGACCAGAAGCCATCTCATCCCAGGTTTTGCTGCTCAATGTCATGAACAGAGAGGTTGCAGCTCTGTATTCACCACCCCTTACTGTCCATCTCTGTCTTCAGGGCACAGAAAGCAAGTTCAGCACCATGGGCAGTAAATAGTGGAGGACACTGATCCCAGAGGCTCTGGTTGCAAAAACCATGACAGGGCTCCAAAGTCATTTCATGGAAGACCTTGGAGACAATAACATGACTTAATGTAAGAAACCTGTCTGATTTATTCATTAGAAATGACACCAAGGATATAATTTTTTTGGAAATCGAACTGCCATAAAAAACTACAGCAAATCTCATTGCATTACAGGAGATGAAAGTGGGAAGTGTGATGTTTTTGAAAACACAAAGAAATGTTAGGGCAAGCCTGGTTGGTTCTAATGCAAGACAGAAATAATGTTAAAGTGGTAAATATTTCACTTTGTATCCTCAAGTTTACACACACAGTTGCCAGCAGAGTTATGGGAAGATCAATACCAGAGTGAAGAAGAAACAGAGTTCTCTAAAGCCTTGATTCCCAACGACTCAATGGGTTTTGATCATGGTCGTCTGACTCACACACAAGCAGGCAGTAGTGATGTGTGGTGCTGACCATCAGCCTGTAGGAAGATGACATGGACTAGTGTCTCTGTACTGGATTAGGGACCAAGATTCTATAGTGAGTGTATGGAACTGAAGAGGGCAAAAAAGTCAAGAAGATGAAAACCAATATAAGGCATTATCTCACATGAAGAGCCCTGTAAGCCTAATAACCTGCCATATACATAGAAGTCCCTGCATCATTGGATATCATAGGAACATGAGTATGTAATATATACTAACTGAAAATATTTTACTCCTGAGGCTGTGCATATTCAGGCTTCATCAACCCTACTATTACTGAGGATAGGTTTTTAACAAAAAAATCTCATGTGGAATTCCATCTCAAAGGCTTCCTTTTCCTCCCATTGACTGGATAACTATAACTATTAACTGTGCTATTTACATGTTGTGCTATGAATTGCTAGAATTCTCTTATATTAAGTCCATTTCTCTCAAGTAATAATAAGTAAGCTATGGAGAAGTCTTATTTCTAATTAACACACCTTTAAAAGTTGTGAAATTTCACACATCTGTTTATTTTAAAAACTTATTGGAAATATAATTCAGATTGATGTTTTAACTTTACAAAACAATAAACCTATAAGCACTTATTAATGCTACATTAAGTAAATATAGATCAGTTTGCTTTATTTCATGAAACTGAACTTCCTTTTATTCTTCTGAATCTTTAAATGGTATTAACAAAGTAGACACAATGATAATAATAACAAATAGCAAATACTAATATTTATTGAGTTGCAGGCATAGGGATGAACTCTTAAACCACTTTTACTTATTCAGTCTTTTGCATCCATCTTAGCAGGTAGGGACACTTATTTTCATTCCCACAGGAATTACTTTGACACTGACTGGCTTTAGAATAGGAACCCTTAGACTAGTATTCATAGAGTTTAAGTATTCATCATGGATTTCTGAACCTCTTCAAATCAGGTCCAAAAATATGTAAGAAAGTATATGTGAATTTCTAAAGGTGAGGATACATGGTGTTCTTCAGATTCACAAAATGATCTATTACTAGTCCCCTTTAAAATATGTTAACAATTTTTTTGAAAGAATTATTTTGAAAAAGCAAGTTAGCCCAGATTTTACAAGACGGTGACACAAAGTTTGTAGAAGAATGCTATGCATTGTTTGAGATTTTAGCTAGCATTTATTGCAGTTTTGCACGAACATTAAAATGTGTCCCTTGGTTAGTGACGCGTATAGGTTTTTGAAGGGTATGCCACCTTTCTCCTTTTGTTCTTTTTCTCCAGTGTTAAATATAATATATGAAATATGACCTAAGCTATTAATCTAAACATTATTCTCATTAGTTTCAAAGCACACTTATTGCTCCAAAGTATTTTAAGAAATGGCACCCTGCTTCATCTAGGTTTTGCTTTCACATTCAACACCAAACAAAGCTTACTACCCCCTCCCCCACTCTTCAATGCTGTGCCAAAAAGCAAAGCTTAGTATCTCTAATTCCAGCTGTGCTTTTGTTGTGCTTTACATCAATCAAAGCTTCAAAAAGATTCTGGAAAGATTTTTCTCAGTTTTCACATCAGAGGGGTTAACATAAAATCACTGTGCAGTAGGGGGGCACTGATAAGGAATCTCAGAAGGAAAGAAAGCATGTGGAACAGGAGGCTCTAGGGAGAAGGTTGGTAAAAGCTTATCAACGTCCTAGAAAAAAAGTTTTCTGAGGGAAAAGCAGTACAATTTGAAGCACCGTGGAGTTATTTACAGAGTGTGTGATATTTCAAGAAGTTCTTGATTTTTCAGTGGGCACATTAGCTCTAGAAGGCAAGGATTTACATGGCCAGAAGAACCCATTTGAACCTGAGGTTTTCACCTCTTGAAGAACTGAGGGCCCTTATAGTCCTCTGGAACAGGCAAAATGGAGTGTCAACTGTAGCTAGCCCAATCCACCACAAGAATTCCCTCCCATCTTTCTTCGGGGATATATGGATGGAGTCCTAATTACCACTGGTTGCTTTCTACCACCAACCATCTCTCTCTTTCTCTTGCTCTCTCTAATCAAGGTGTGATGTTATATTCAATAATCAGCCATCAAGCATTTTCAATAATATGATATTTGAAAGATTTTCAATTCTTGCTAGGCAACCAGCCTCAGTGATACTACAATTTAGAATTTTCTATCCCATTCTTTTCTTTATTTCTACCTCAATCACCTTCTTTTCACTTTCATCTACATTTTCCCCTCTCCTCTCCTTTTCTTAAATTTGGTTTTGAAGCCTTCCCAAAATACAAATTCCTTGATGAAATATGTTGTCATCTATCATATATTGAATATCTGTGAACTGTCCTAAGAATTGTGTCAATACCTAATATGCATCAACTCCATCTCAAAGCAATACCAATATCAGACCCATCATCCTCATTTTACATTTGAGGAAGCTGGGTTCATTATGTTATAACAATTCAATAGCACTGAAGAAGAGCTACAACCTTCCTTTGTAGGCCAGATACAAAGAGGTATGGTAAGGATCTCAATCTGTTGATTCTCATCCCAATCCCAGCATACTGAAAACCTGTGTATGAGCAATGCTGCTACCAGCAGCTCAGTGTAAACTCCAGGCCATCAGTCAGACAACCTTAAGTTCCCATGCCAGCTGACACAACAACTTTTGCTTTATCCACACAACATTGATACCTTGTCAGACTTACATCCTATTAACCTATCCACCCACACATGCCATGCAATTTCAGCCTCATTGACATGCCCCTTGCTGTTCATTCTGCCTAGGATTACTCTCTTCAGGTTGTTGCATCTGTCTTTTAAGACACAGATGAATTTGCAACATCTCCTTGAAATCTCCTCTGACTATTCCAGCCCATACCATTCCTTCCTCCACGCACTGAATAATCACACTGCATACTGCTGCAATGCATACCTGGGTGTAATTGAATAAAAATTCATCCTTGATAAAATTGTGTCTTGATGAAATCATTTTATATGTTTTAGTCTTTCCCTTTGGTTCCTAACATGGTACTAAAAGCATACCTTGACAGGACTGGAGCTTTCTCTCTGAAATCTGTTATTTTGGAAAACACAAGTTTGCAGAAAAGTGACAGGAGCTGTCCAAGTGCTGAAACATTTTTTATTTTGGTTGCAGGACATTTAGTATGAACTGATCTTCTCCACACTAAGTAATGTGCAGGCATCTCTGAATTTCTCAGTATCTAGTGCTTTCTTTCTGTCTGAATTCCTTAATCTTACTTTTATCACCTTACTTACATATCCTGATTGATTTAGCCATTCACAAAATATATGTGCCCTCCCTCTTTATTTTGTCAAAAAAAAAAATAAATAAATCCTTAACTGATAACTCCAAACACACAATGACAACTATAAATAAAACTATTTTTCAAAGAGTTTTCATTTTCCTATGAGGTTCATTCTTCTTACAACTACTGGTTGGTTCCATATTAGCACTGGATCTGGATCAACAAGTTTATGTATTTTTTTAAAAAAAATCTTAAGGGGATATAAATAATTTTGGTTTTATGTAATAAATAATAAATGATTATCATAGAAATTTTAGAAAAGTAAATAAAATAAAAGTGACAACCCAAGGATAATTACTTAAATCATTATACTCCATATATCTGCAAATACACACATTCATATATACCAAGCACCAAAGTAGCATTACACTGTAGTATGTGCATTTTTAACTTTTATTTTAATTTACTGGGCAAACTGCACTCAAAATACAAAGTTAGCTATAATTCCATGATGGTTTTAAAGACTTAATTGTATACAATGAATTTTGATGTTAATTTGTTTTCAAACATTTTATGGTACATACCATGACCTATATTATATTATTGTGTATTATAAATAACACAGCACTAAAAACCTTACTTGACTGTTATACTTCTGAAATTGAGAAGAAAATAAGTGTTTTAAGCTATGAATTGGTGATATAATATATAGGACAGGGGTGGAGAGATTGTTTGGAAGGACAATAAAAATACCAAGAAGACTATTTCAGAGCCTCTAGCAAAAATTCAGGTAAAAGAATATAAGGGTTCATAAATCTTTACTTTCTGACTTCCCACAAAATCAGGTACACTGAGAAGGGAGAGTAAAAAGTTGAAAGATGGAGAAAATTATGTAACCACTAACTCTGGAGATGAATTCAGACTGACAGGGTCCCTGCCCAATGTTTGGCTGTCAGCAGATAGCAGACAGGAGAAGGAACACACACCTATGTATACATACATATATGTGAAATTTTATGATATAAATCTATGGTATTTATAAAATTGCCAACAGAAGTTAAATACTTACATATATCAATATATATCTATTTCTCTATATATACCTATCAACCAAGGATATAAAGTTTGGGGAGTTAAGGAGGCTGATAAGCATCAACTAATGACATTGAAAAACACAAGAAGAGTGAGGTGTCCTCCAAACCTGGAGGAGAAAAAAGTATTTCAAATAGGAAGGAATAAGTGGCTTTGTGAAATGTACAGTTGGGTCAGGGAATATAAGAACTGAGAGATTTTCAAAAACTTAAATACATGCTTGATTAAATAATTCTAAAAGTTAAAGCCTAATAGGGAGAATCAGGGTTCAGAGTAAATGAAAATAGGGACTTAAACAACTTCTTTCCTTATTTATCATCTGGAAGTTAGTTCGGAATTCAGCAAATCTATCAGCTATGATCTTATTTGTTTAGGCTCTGTCTTACCCAGTATCTCAGGGTTCCCCACCTGTAAAATGCTGACAATCATACTTGCCACTTAGGATTAGTGGATAGAATGTTGGGCAGAGCAACTTGGAGTATTAGGATGAAATATCCATGCAGACACAACACATTATTATTATACTCAGCACTACTTTCTTTCCTATTAGAAAATTGCTTATTTCTCAGCTACACTGGAGCTTTAACAGAGGCTCCAGGAAGGTCAAGCTCCATTCTTTTGCTCTCTGGTAGAACATGATAACTGCTAACCTTGCCAATGAGGCAAAAAGAGCCAAATCCAGAGCATCTTCTCATCTTCTTGGTGGGCTCCAAAAATTGCAAGGCACACAGCTGCTTAGTATTGGATAAGTGGAGAGGTCTAAACCTGGTGCTTCAAGAAAACTAAGAATCAAAAACAAAAACTTCAAGGGAATCTTAGAAGCAATGGTAGTCCATGATTTTTAACACAGGTCCACAGACCCAGTCAGCTAGGGAAAGAATGCAAGACTTACACTTATCTTTTCTGCTATACCCATAGGCTCCATGCATACATTCTTTAGAATGATTGTTGGCCAAACATAATAAAGCTCTGTAGCTGGAATTGTGGAACAAAAGGGAAAAATAAGCAAATTCTCGGAACAGTTTTAGCTGAAGTATTATATTTGGTTTATTTGTACCTTTCCTAGAAAAGGTAGGCTTTAATTTGCTTGAATTTTAAGAGCTTCAAGAAGAGATTGTGAAAAAATTATAAATTATTGAAGACTTATTTGGTTTGTTTAAAAATGCAGTGAAATTTTAAAAATCCTAAGCAGCCTCATTAATTGACCACTGTCCTATTTTTGCAAGGCATCAAATAAAAATCAACAATGCCTTCCCTCATTCAAATCACAAGGGCATTCTCTACCACCTTGTCTGCCAGAAAAAACTGAGCATCAGGAGAACAAAACATCTGGGTGGGAGCAGAATAAAAATATCCAGGACGCCATATGTTGCAACAAAATGGCCAGCCCCACACTCCCAGGCTTTGTTTATGCTTTATATTAATGGACCCAGTCAGGGTAACCAGGCAGCCAACTAGCAGCATATGCTGCTCAGACTGTGACTGCCTCAGTTCCATTTTCAGAGGCAGTGAATGGCACATACCCGCCCTGTGCCCACCACCTAAGTTGCTACAGCACCATGCCCTTGACTGAACTCCTGAATCTTGAGATATTTACTTTACCTGTTCCACAAATAGGTAAAACTTTTGATTTGGTATTGATAGTTTGTAAGAGAACTCAGAAGAAATGATGGGGAGAAGTAATGGGAGGATTATGTATAGTGTTCCATCTGTATTGATTTATTAGAGCTCCTCAGTGACAACATTCCCAGTATTTGCAGGTTCAAAATCAAGCCTTCAAGGACCATGGTGAGAATTTGGGCCTCCCCTTCAGATGAAACTGAAAGTGATTACAGGGTTCTGAGTGGAGGAGATAGTCCCTGACTTAATATTTAGTGGAAATATTAAGTGCACAGTGGAAAAATAGTTGTAGGGGCAGAAAGACTGGGGACATGCAAAGTCATCAGTAGTTACAATGAGAACATGAAAAAATATTGCACCTTAAGGTTAACCCAACTGCTGTTTTGGTTATGCCAGTGAGTATGGAGATGCTCTAGGGGAATTAAGAGGTGGTGGGGAGGGGAGAAAACACCCAGAGATTCATATATATTTTGTTTTCATCTTGCTCATTTATCTTTAAATAGTTATAATGAGGTGAGACTCCTCACAACTTTCATTACCTTTAATAGGCCAAGCCCATCCCCATGCTGAGAATTTGTCCCTCACATTCTTCCCACCTGAAAATCCTACCCTCTGCTTAATTAAACCCCATCTATCTTTAATTTTCAAGCTCAGGTACTATTACATAATAAAATCTTACCTATCTGTTGCAACCTTGTTATAGACACAGATCAAATGGTTACTGTACTCCAGCTTCAATTATCAACATAAAAAAATGAGGATATTCTTATTTATTCAGGAGCCTAAAATAATAATTAACATTAAGAGGAAGATTTGTGAAGTTCCTCAGTAGCTTTTCAGAAACCTTGAGGCATTTATTCCTCAGTTCATTTGACTTTTTATGAATGTATATATGCAAACCAGGGATGCAAGGCACATGAAATGGTGTTCCCGTCCAAAAGGAGTGTCAGTCTAAGGAAATAGGAGTATGACCAGAGAAATGAAAAGCTTCCTAGAAAATGCTCCAATCTAGGCACACAGGGATAACAAAAGTTAGTCACAAAAAATCTGTCAGATGTCATCTATTTTGTCCCATTTTAAAGAGGCCAAGAGGAAAAACCCCAATCCCAAAGCTCCATGGCTCCATAGAGTTATTACAGAATGAACACAAGACTAAGATGACTCTTCAAAGCTTGAATGGGAAGAGACTGAGACACCATCTGCCAGAGGCAGCCCAAACTGTAACACACCAGCTGAGCTATAGAGAGTGGCAGGGACTGCAGACTGCTACACCCAGCACAGTGATGAACTGCATTGTAAACCAGGGCTCAGTTGAGGACTTAAATTACAGCTGGACTTCCCATGGGGGATTGAAGGTTTTTGGTTGCTCAGATCCAAAGGAAGTGCTTGCTGATCCAAACCCTCAGTGAGATACTGTCAGAGATATAAAGGAAGGGAAAAAAGATTCAGACCTCCAGACCAGAAAGATTAGCAATTCTGGAGCAGCTCAGGAAGTCTGCCCATTTTCACTACAGTGCAATCAGGATGGGTAGCTGCTACGTATTGAAGGTGGTATTATTCTTTTGGTGGGGAAAAGGGGCATGGTTAACTTTTCTGATAGTTATTTTTGATTTCTGCAAACCACAGCAAACCATATTCTTCCAAGAAATAATGGAAGTAAGAAGTATAAGTGGGTACTGATCGGTGGGTCTTTCCTTTTTCTCCACTATATGAAGTGACCCAAGATAAGGGTTAGATTAGATCAATCTACATAATGGTTCCACATAGATGCATGGTAACTGTACAATTCATTTGTGTCTTATCTTATGCAGCCTACTTTCCACAGTAGTGGAAATCCTTGGTGATCCTTCTTTAAGTCAGAGCTTGTCTATCCTCTACTCATAATGCTCCAAGGACTTACCATTTCCAAATGCCCTTAGATATGCTCCCCAGCACACACGCTCACCATTTGACTAGGCTTCACTGCCTGGTGACATCACCTCTAGCTCCTCTCCCTTTGGCTCTCTCTGACTCAGTCCCTCATCTTCTGCAAGCATTTCTCTCATGTCACATTCTCAGTAAAACCTTCATTAATGATGCTTTAAAAAATTAAGAAAAAACATAATAAATATCACCCAAACTCCAACCATGCCTCCAAAAATTATTTTCTGAAGTCTGTCATTCTCTCTTTTATTTTTCTCCTGAGTCATGCTCTATAACAACTCGTGTATTCTGTTTTTATCTGCATTGCTCCACTGGACTTTTGGCTCTGGAAAGGGTAGGGCTCTTTGTCTTCTTGTGATCTCTGTTCCATCCCCAATGTCTAGAACATCCAATAAACATATTTAATAAGCTAAAAATGTATTTATCTGACCGGACTGGGAGAATTTTTTTTTATTTTTCTTATGCTCTGTGATGTCCCACACATGAAAGATCCAGATCCATCATGAATGAGCATACCTGACCCCATCAGGTAATCTTAAATCATTGTTCTACCTACTTAGTTTCTCAAATAAAAAGCAAGAAGTTGACTTTCCTAACTTTACTTTTATCAAGGCTGTATTAAAAACTATCTACTTTTCATGATTTTTATCTGTGCAACTTTGAAATCAAACTAGGATAAAAAAATCCTAGTTTTTCAAACCTACAAGGTTATTTTGGAAATCACTGCCTTTTTATTAATAGAAGTTTAAAAATCAAGGAATTGAAAACAACAAAGTGGAGGAGAGACACAGAAGCACTTGTTATGGGATGTCCTTGTTTATTTTTTCTTCCTCTACAAAATAAGAGGAGTGGGTTTGGAAGTAGATGATACTTATTGAATAATCACCGTAAGTATTAGGGCCTATTGTAAGAATTCTTCCATTTATACTTAAAATACTTCTGTTTAGTACCTACTATGAATAATATTTAAAATGGAAAAGCAAATTTGGAAGAATCTATAACCTGACTGAGACCTAACTGGCAGCCTAGTAGACTAGGGTTTGGCAAATTATGACCACTGAGCCAAATATCACTTACCACTTGTTCTTTTAAGTAGAATGCATTTTGAAGCAACCACACCCATTTTTGTGTATAATTGATAACTTTTTCAGCATCACACTGAAGCAGTTCAATAGCTGCAACAAAGAAGCTAGCCTCCAAAGTCAACATTATTACTATGTGTCTCTTTACAGAAAAAAAAGTAATCTAAATCCTGTACTAGGCTATGAGTTGTGTGAGGGCAGGGACTCTGTGTCTTATGATTTCTGCTGCTTTACCAGAACCTAGATCATTTCCTGCCATAGGATGAGTATTGAGTATAGCTTTATTTTAGTGAATAAATCAGCAAGCCCAAACATGACTCTAAATGATAGTCTTCAGTGTAGTCCTTTTGCTCTCTAGGCATTTTTTTCCACTAAGTTCCAAATTTGTTTTCTATAAAGATCTCTTTAAACCAAATGCTGTTTTATTAAGAAGGAACTTACCACCAAAATAGAGTTAAAGATAAACACGTATATGAATGTGTCATCTTCAACATCAGTCTCAATACTGATTACCAAAAGACCAGGGAAATATACCACATTTGGTGAACTGCTCATACTCCCCATTCTTTTAAATGCTATTGCTCTTGTGAAAAGTAAGTTGAAAGACAGGGAGAGATTTCCATATTCATTTTCTATTGATGGTGTCCTAATCCTCCCACTTCTCTTTTCAAGTGATAGAAGGATTTTTCTATTGAGGATTATTATTTATTCATATATAGTAATAAAGTTATTAATAAATGGTGATTATATTATACCTCTTGAGGTGATCTGAAAATCTAGCTATGTTCTCACTACATTCTTTATTCCTAAAAACAATAGGTGTTATACAACTCAGTCAAAAATTCTGATAATAATGTACTTTTTTACACAGCTACAATATTATTCTGATAACAATTCCTTTTTTACACAGCTACAATAGACAGTAGAGATATTTTTTTAAAAATTATATGCAGGGAATAGATACTAAAGGTTTGCTTATATTTTTGGTTTGAAAAAGATATTTTTAAAAACTTCATATTCAAGTTTTTAAACGGACTATTTCTAAACATTTATTGGAATGAGCTACACATGAAAAGGTGAGGTTAATGAAAATAAGCATTATTTCCCTTGATAACTTTTAAAAGTTTTAAAGATACTGTAGATACTGTAGTAGAAATTGTTTCTATTAACCCAGTATCTGTCCCTGTTTCTCCTGAAAATAGCACTTGGGTTTTCACTGGGAAAGTATACCTCCTCTATTCCTACCCTGGGCCATTGCTCTGGGCTTGATTATATAGTGGTCTTCAAGTATCATTCCTTGATCCAGCTGTCATCCATCCCCAGGATTTGACTGATGAGTGGTGAACACACAACCTCAATGGAGCCACTGAATGCCAAGTCTTAAATATTTGTTCAACCATAATCTTGGAGTTGCAAAGTTGTGATAACTCTGTAACTACTCACACTTTGCAAGTTGAAGTGGGGATGGGATGCACTTACTGAGATTAAAGACAACTCAGAGAAAAGAATAAATAAATAAATAAAGGTCCAAAGGATAGGGAAAACGAAAGGATGATTTCCAGTAATCCAATTTAAACTGCTGTAACTAGTGTGCCTGCAGTTATTTCCCTAGACTCTTTTTGTAATGCAGGAAACTTCTTATTTTAGTTACAGCAAGTTGATCTGGATCTACCAATTGCAACCCAGAGAGACTTGACCAATTTAGAACACAGATTCATTTGAGAATTTTCTGTTCTGGAGAGTTCAAATGTTTAAAAAAGTTATCATGTTAGAACTGAACAAGAACTAAATTTAGACTCAGAAACCCTCATTTCAACATTGTCATTTCTTTTCAATTATCTGAGTTTACTGAACTCTTCTTTTTTTTTAACTTTTTAATAAGTTTCATTTGGTCATAATAGTAAGCCATATGCAGGTAAGTTCAGTTTTTTTTAAATTTCATTTCTTTATTTTTTATTGATTCATTGAACACAAATGGAGTACAGCTATTGTTTCACTGGTTGTACACAAAGTAGACTCACACCATCTGTGCGTTCATGCATGTACACAGGGCAATGGTATCTGTCACACATTCTGTTATTATTTTGATCCCCCACCCGCCCCCACCCCACCCTTCCCTCTATGCTATCTGTCCTTCCTCCATTCTTGCCACCCTTCCCCCCCACATTATGCATCATCATTCATTTATCAGAGAGACCATTCAGCTTTTGGATTTTGGAGATTGGCTGATCTCACTTAGCATAACAGTCTCCAACATCATCCATTTACCTACAAATGCCATAATTTTATTCTTCTTTATGGCTGAGTAATATACCATTGCGTATATATACCACAGTTTCTTTATCCATTCATCTACTGAAGGGCATCTAGGTTGATTCCATAATCTAGCTATTGTGAATTGAGCAGCTATGAACACTGACGTGGCTGCATCACTGTAGCAATCTGATTTTAAGTCCTTTGGGTATAGGCCAAGGAGTGGGATAGCAGGGTCAAATGGTGGATCCATTCCAAGTTTTCTAAGGAATCTCCACACTGCTTTCCAGAGTGGCTGCACCAACTTGCACTCCCACCAGCAATGTATGAGTGTACCCTTTTCCCCACATCCTCGCCAACACCTGTTGTTGCCTGTATTCTTAATAAAAGACATTCTAATTGGGGTAAGATGAAATCTTAAGGTGGTTTTGATTTGCATTTCTCTTATAACGAGTGATTTTGAACATTTTTTCATAAATCTGTTGATTGCTTGTAGATCTTCCTCTGTAAAGTGTCTGTTCATTTCCTTGGGCCATTTATTGATTGGGTTATTGGTGTTCTTGGTGTAAAGATTTTTGAGTACTTGGTAGATTCTGGAGATTAGTGCTCTGTCTGAAATGTGTGTGGCAAAGATTTTCTCCCACTCTGAAGGCTCTCTCTTCACTTTGCTGATTGTTTCCTTTGCTGAGAAGAAAGTATAATATTTGTGCCCACCAATATTATAAAGATCAAACTAGACAATGAATGTGAATGTTCTCAGAAATTGAAAGTATCATTTACAAGTAATAGCAGATCAACTTTCTTTAAAATACATAACAGATCATTGTGTTTCATGAAAATATGAATTATCTGGAACCCTTTTTTTTGGAAGAGTCATTAGAAAAGTATAAAGTGCCTCATCATTTAACTCATGAGTTCTTCTCTAAGAACTCATGATTAGGCACCAATCATGCTAAATGATGAGGCAAGTTCTTAGAGAAGTTTGTAACACAGAAAGAAAAGGTGGAAAATTTTCAGGATTTGATTCACATGAAAACTTCATTCACTCATTAATTCAGAAAAAGCATTATGAGTATCAGGTACTAAGTCAGGTACTACAAAAGGGTCCTGGGATTCAGACAGCAATAACACTCAAGGTACAGCTGGGGAGATGGGCATACCTATCAATAATTCAAATATAGCAACAGAAATGCTATAATAGAAGTAAGAATCAGAGAGAGGAAATCCACTATATGTATTTAAACATACTGGGTAAAGCTAAATGAAGAACTCAACTTTTATGTTTATCTCAGGGGATAAAATGTGGTTCTCTATTAAGACAGAAGTGAAGAATATTCTGTCAGTTTTAGGTAACCATAGGGATCAAATAATCTTTGAGCAGCAGGTATGTGTGGACTTGCTCATGTTTTCTCACTTCTTTGCTCCTTTATCTCAATTTATTTTTTTCAGAGACAAAGGATTTTATTATAGTAATATCAGTAGCTACAATATTTGCTTGCAATGGTTCTGAGACTCTAATTCCCACAGGTCAATGCGAAGAGGACTAGGTGACTTCTGCTTATGTAGTGAGCAGATGGGGTACAAAGAAGAACCTTGGTCTTACAGAACCTGAATCTTTTATGATGAACAGTAAACAAAACTTCCCTGTGCTCTGGAGGGAAACATTATCTTTATCTTCCAAGACTATTCCCATACAACCATTCTTGAAAAGACAGTGCGGTACAGTCACTGCCTCTCCTCACAAGACATTCAGAAATGCCAAAGACATATGGAGAACTGTCTCCTAACAAGTAGATGAAGAAACAGGGAGGTTTTTAGTAGTTAAACATGCCTTGGTGAGTATGATCTGAATAATGCCACTGAGATCCTTGATGTTGAAGTATAAAGCTGAGCTGAGTCTGGCTTGGCCAGAATTGGGAAAGAGGAGAATATGAGTTTTAGTTGGTGTAAGACTGCCATGAGACCTCCTCTTACCTACATATTTTTTAAAAATTAAAATCAATAGGGTGGAGAAGTGAGAAATGGATTGGTCAGTTCTTACAAACATCAGGATTCATGCATCTCTGTGTCCTGGATTTTCTTCATTAGGAGGCTGTTGATTCTTTGCTAACCCAAAATTTCCTAGAGAATGGCAGGTCAAAAGAATTCTCATTATTGATTTTTAATATTTAGTATTTTAAAGGGGGTTTAATTCATTGCAGCTAGTATTTTATTTTATGATTGTAAAATCTTAAGTACCTTCTTCCAAATCTTTGTTTCATCTCTAATCTTTTACTGTCTTACCCACTAAAACTTTCTCAATATATTGGCTTCTGTTTTTTTCTAATTCTCCATACTCTCAATTAACTTGCCTGTGGCTTTTCTTCTCATTTTTTGTTTGTTCTATTTAGTTATACATGATGACAGAATGCATTTTGACTCATTATACCCAAATGGAGTACAACTTTTCATTTCTGAGGTTGTATGCCATGTAGAGTCATACCATTTGTGTAATCCTTCATGTATATAGGGTAATGATATTTGTCTCATTCCACCATCTTTCATACTCCTGCCCCCTTCCCTCCCCTCATTTCCCTCTACAGAATCCAAAGTTTCTCCATTCTTCCCTTACTCCCTGCCCACATTGTGCATCAACATCCACTTATCAGAGAAAACATTTGGCCTTTGGTTTTTTGGGATTGGCTTATCTCACTTAGCATGATATTCTCCAATGCTATCCATTTACCCGCAAATGCCATAATTTTATCTCAATTTAGAAAGGAAGAGGACTCGTTAGTATATGTTCCAGATAAAATAGCCTGCATGTTGTGTCTGAATCTTCATTTAACAGCTACAACACTTTGAATGTTAAAAAAAAAATAGTTGGCCTAAGAATGGATATGAATGTAGAATAGGAGAATGACTAGTCATGCACTTCAAGAAAACGTTACACTGTATCCCAAAGTTGTTCTATTTGAAAATAATTTTAAGTACTCCACAGAATTTTTTTATGATTGGTTAACTAAAGTTCACAAGAAGGACTGGTTTAATCTGAGGGCCATCAGGTTTCTGAATGTAGTTGGTGCTTTGTGTTCTTTGACAAACAAGGAAAGAAAAATAATTGCCTACTATCCAAGAAGTGACATGCTTGTGTCCTGGCACCTTAGAAATTTTCCTGGTTGTGAAAAATCTGTTAATCAGCAATTTCAATCATCCTAGATTCCTTGACATGTTATAAATTCTCCAGGGATCATTCTTCCCAAATGACCAGTTGTCCATACTCAGTAATGCACCCTGAGGAGGTAGCAAGTGCTCACAGAGCAAATGTTCATCACTAAGTAGCAGCTCACTGAATATTAATTTGATTGAAGTGTTACCACTTCACTCCTAATGAGCACCTATAGAATTTAGCATGTCAAGGTAACAATAAGTATTATATAAATAAATATTTTGTTTTACTACAGTGTGTTGCCAGAGTGTGGCATTCACATTTTGAGAGTTAGTATAATTCATTAACCATCTTTCATCATTAAATGTTAACACTATTTATTTTTTAAGAGCATAATCTCTAAAATATGAAATTTTGCAAAATGTAATTTAGAAAATTCACATTATTAAAGTTTTCTCCTAATTCAGGCTTTCAACAGAAATCTATTCAATACAACAAATTCTGCTTAAAACCTTACTATGGGAAAGTCATTAAGGGAGGACTCCCATGGGAAAAAAAGATGAATAATATTACCTGATATTTATTGGTGAGGCAGGTGCTGTGTAACACTTTGCATTAATTCATCTAGTCTGCCAATAAACACTTTGAGGTAGTATTATTAACCTGTTTTTCAGGTGAGAAAACTGAGATCATGCCTGGGCTTACATAATAAATTCCCAAAGTGTACAAATATTGAGTCTATTTCCAGTTTCTTCTCTGAAGAAGTTTCTTTTCAGAGCTTCTTTTCAGTGATTAATGTTTATTGATTTTAGAATTTCAAGGATCAGGATTGCCTTACTTAATGATTCTTTGTTAAGTATATATTGGCTAATAAGTGAATTGAACCTAACTGAATTGAAGTAGTCTTACCTTTATTGATTATATAGAACATGATAATAAAAAATATAGGAAAGAAAATAAGTCTGTACTATCTTGGCTACATTTTTGTTTGTATGTTTTTTGCTTGTTTTTAAGTGGATTATTTATCTGTATTAATTGGCCTGTATTTAAACAACCATTGCTGGCATCCAATTAACTTTACATGATCTGGCACTCTCAACAAACCAGGAATCTCATTTTGTTATTTGTTTACAAGGCATAAACAAAATAATGTCATACTTGGTGCTCTGGTTTAAATATGATTAGTCATCCAAGGTTAATGAGCTGGATCTTTTCTTTAGTTCCAGTGAGTGTGAGTTGTTTTGAGGGCAAGCCTGACCATTGTATCATTTCTGGCTTCCTGTCTCAAGAAGTGATCTTTTCTTCTTCCTTATCTCATCCTTCTTCCATTTCGATGACATCTGCTGTTAGGATCCCACCACAGAACAAATGAGTAGTGCTGCCTGATCTTGGACCTTTAGCCTCCAAAACTATAAAGTAAACATACCTTTTTTTTCCCCCCAAAGCAGTAAATAGTAATGCAAAACTGACTAATTCATATGAGTTGAGAAATAAATGTTAAAAAATTATCCAGTTTAAGACTTAGGAAACTCAAGTTATTTGGAAAATAAGCAATAAAGACTGTAAGTTTGGTTAATTTTTCTATCTAAGCAAACACTCCTACTTCCAAGTCAAGACTTCTGTATGGATTTTGGCCCTATCACATATGGAGAAACTGGATCCATCTCAATAGCTCCATTGCATAAACTTGACTGCCAGAGATCCACACCAGCAGCAAAATCATTTGGGATGATCCTGCCAAAATACTACCACTTCAGTTCCACAAAGTATTTCTTTCTTTTTTTTTTTTTTTTTTTTTTTTTTTTTTTTTTTTTTTATTTACTTATTGATTCATTGAACACAAATGGAGTACAGCTATTGTTTCACTGGTTGTACACAAAATAGAGTCACACCATCTGTGCATTCATGCATGTACACAGGGCAATGTGCTCTGTCACACATTGTTATTAATTTTACCCCCCACCCACCCCCACCCCTCCCTTCCCTCTATGCTATTTCTTAACTGGTGGGAATGCTTCTAGAGAGATCCATAAGACGCATTTTACATAAAATTGCACAAGTTTTTGGTCTTATCTTCCTGCTCACCTCTCAAGCACTCAGCTCTACTTCTGCCAAAAATTAAAGTGTATTTTTTTTCTATTCACTCAACTAAATACAAAACAATACAAATAAGCAACAATCAATTCTCCAAAGGAAAGCAAATTGTCTGGATTCCTAGAAGAAAAGTCTCTTTTTTAGCAGAAATAAACAGCAGAACTTTTATTTTTTAATACATTGCATTTACTCTAATAAAGTCAAAAGTTCCTAACTTTAAGTGATTAATTGATCCAAGCACTCTTTTCAAAGGTAGAGAACATAAGACCCAAGAGTTAAGGATATTACCCAAACTCACATTCTTATTAAATAGCAGAATCAAGTTTTGACAACCGAACTCCTCCTCTTTCTTGGGAGGACTTATGATTATGACCCTGCTTTCATGAACACATGCTCCATGCTATGCAAGGAAGAGGACAAACACACTAAGCTACTATGATTCTTGTGATTTTATCTTTTATGTAATGGCATCCCTAAAGAAAAGTTATCAGTACTGTCTGAAAATCGTATGCTTGATCAAAATAAATAGACTAGGTGCTCTTGAGAAGAGAAAGGAAAACATCAATGAAGTTCAATGCAAGCTTATTATCTGGAGAAATATATATTCGTCTAAGAGGAGAGCGCTCAGAACTCCCCCAGAGAGAGATGAGGAGGACGAATTTCAAGTTTAATCTCTACTTTTAGCAATTAACATGCATATTCAATAGAGTCTGGTCAATTATCCTTAAAAGCATCATCTTTTTAGATAGAGTATTTTTTTAAATGCTTCACTAATTCTACTTATCATCAGGAATAAAATAATACAAACAATATGTTGTCATTATAGCAATCCTTCATTATTATGTGTGCAGATGAAAGAGAAAGGTCAGGGGAAAGACTCACTCATTAAATATGCCCTTCCTCCTCCATCTCTTCTTGTCTGTCTTTTTGCTTGGTTAATTAATACATACTTTCTTTGTACTCAGCAGTGTTAACAGACACATTAATGATGCAAATGAACTTCCAGGCCAGAGTTTTTGTGTGTATGTCTTAAATTATTAGGACATTAATTATGATTATGGTTATATAAATAAAGTATGTTTCTGATAGAATAAGAAAAAGGAATATACTTAATATAATATATATGGATGTAATATATATGGATATACCATATGTGTGGACATATATATATGCATATGTAACTATATGACAACAATATGTATTTTTATGATATTTTTATATCAACAGGTTGATATAAAAATCTATTATCTGTTATATTATTGATATAGATGTTGATAATACCTATAGATACAGAAGAAACAAAAGCTCAGAGACTTTAAGTGATTTTTCTAAAATTATTTTTCAAAGTTGAGTTAACAGAATATGCTTTCTGATGCACATATAAATTCAAGTATAACGATATTTTTTTAGGGTTATAACCATTCACCTCTGCCCAGGCAAGAAAACTGTTGGGAAAGATTAGAAAGTCTTTATTTCAAAATATTATATCTGTAAGGACTTAAAGCATGCCTCAGGCTGTGGCTGGAGCTCAGTGGAACAGCATTTGCCTAGCATATGCTAAGCCTTGGATTTGATCTCCAGCATTGAAAAATCAAAACAAAAGGAAAATCCTTGATATATTAAAAGAATCATGATGTTACAGTGTATGTTCTTTCAAAGCAAGATGAAGTTAAATGAGAAAATCAACAACAGAAGGAAAGTTCAGAAATCCACAAATATGTAAAGTAAAATAATGCAGTTCTGAACAAAAAATGATTCAAACAGAAATTAAGAGCAAATTGTAAAATATCTAGAGATAGGTGAAAATGTAAGCAAACAGAGACCTCGTGGGAGGAAAGATAACAGTGTTCAGAGGGAAACTGCTAGGTATGAATGGCTTTTATGAAAAAAAAAATTATCAAATTAAGAGCTAATCTAAACTAAAAAAACTGGATAAAGAAAAGCAAACTAAACCCAAAGTAAGTAGAAGGAAGAAAATCTGTAAAGATTGGAGAAGTAGATGATAGAAAATAAGAGTAAAAATCAATGAATCAAAAGGTTGATGAGTCTTTGAAATGTTCAACAAAATTGATGAACATTTAGTTAACGAATCAAAACAGAAACAGAAATCTCACATCACCTGAATGAGGATTAACAGAGGAACATTAGCATCACCATTACAGAAATAATTTTAAAATGAGGAGACACCAAGAACAACTACATACCAACGAATTAAAATACAGAAATTAAATGGAT
Organism: Glaucomys volans; assembly: GCA_020662805.1. Classification (NCBI taxonomy): domain Eukaryota; kingdom Metazoa; phylum Chordata; class Mammalia; order Rodentia; family Sciuridae; genus Glaucomys; species Glaucomys volans. Next base: position 124,027 of record JAJEJO010002304.1, on the reverse strand, counting down.
GAACATATAGAAAAACAAGAATGATTGACTGACCAAAAAGTAGAAAGTCTAACTGGACCCAAACAACTAAAAACTTGAATTAATGGAAGAACCCAAAACCATATGGCTGGTGAATTCTATTAGTTAGTGAAAGAAAAATTAACACCAATTCTTATTTGTTAATACTATATGAATTAACATGAGAATCTTCAAATAATACCAGGAGAAAGAACATTTTACATTTCATTTTTTGTTGCCAGTATTACCCTAAGAGCAAAATCTAGAAAAGATACTCTAGGAAATCAATAGTCCTATGTCCTTTATGAATAAAGATCTTAAATTCATCAACAAAAGCCTGGCAAAACAAATTCAGTAACATACCAAATAATTTATGCCTGCACATTATAAGAAATGTTCAGTATAGAAAAATCAATAAAGAAATATTAGTGGTTCCTTAGGACTAGAAAATTACAGCTAATAGGCACAAAAATTCCTTAAGAAAATGTAAACAGACTGGCTATTGATCAACTCTCTGAAATACAAAAAGAAAGAAAAATCTGGTGTTCATTTTATTTTTTATTATTTTATAATTTTTTATTTGTTCTTTTTAGTTGCATATGACAGTAGAATGTATTTTGTCAAATTATACATACATAGAGTATAACTTATTCTACGTAGATCCCATTCTTGTGGTTGTATGTGATGTGGAATTTCCCTGGTTGTGTATTCAAATCCAAGGCTAGGAAAGTTATGACCAATTAATTCTAGTGTCCTTCTTATTCTCCTTCCCTTTTCCTTCCTTTAGTTCCCCTTTGACTAATCCAATGGATTGCCTTTCTTCCCTTCCCCACCCTGTCTTGTTTAGGTTAGCATCCACATATCAAGGAGAATATTCAGCCTGTGAATTTGGGGGATTGGCTTATTTCACTTAGCATGATAGTCTCTAGTTTCATCCACTTACCAGCAAAGGCCATAATGTCATTCTTCTTTAAGACTGAGCAATTTTCCATTGTGTATATATACCACGATTTCTTTATCCATTCATTTGTTGAAGTGCATGTAGGTTGTTCACATAGCTTGGCTAATTTGAGTTGAGCTGCTATAAACATTGATGTGGCTGCAACACTGTAGTATGCTGCTTTTAAAAGTCCTTAGGGTATAGACCAAGGAGTGGGATAACTGGATCAAATGATGGCTCATTCCAAGTTTTCTGAGGAAATCTCCATACTGCTTTTCATAGTGTTTTCACTTATTTGCAGTCCCACCAACAGTATATGAAAGTACCTTTCTCTCCACATCCTCGCCAACATTTATTTACTTGTATTCTTGATAATTGCCTTTCTGACTGGAATGAGATGGGAACTCTATAGTTTTCATTTGCGTTTCTCTAATTGCAAGAGATGTTGGACATTTTTTTCGTATATTTTTTGACCATTCATATTTCTGCATTTGTAAAGTGTCTGTTCAATTCTTTCACCCTGCTTTCCAGAGTGGCTGCACCAACTTGCACTCCCACCAGCAATGTATGAGTGTACCCTTTTCCCCACATCCTCGCCAACACCTGTTGTTGCCTGTGTTCTTGATAAAAGACATTCTAATTGGGGTAAGATGAAATCTTAAGGTGGTTTTGATTTGCATTTCTCTTATAACGAGTGATGTTGAACATTTTTTCATAAATCTGTTGATTGCTTGTAGATCTTCCTCTGTAAAGTGTCTGTTCATTTCCTTGGCCCATTTATTGATTGGGTTATTGGTGTTCGTGGTGTAAAGATTTTTGAGTACTTGGTAGATTCTGGAGATTAGTGCTCTGTCCGAAGTGATTGATTGGGTTATTTAATTTTCTGGTGTTTAGTTTTTGAGTTCCTTGTTTATCCTAGAGATTAATGCTCTATCTGAGGTACAGGTGGTAAAAGATTTTCTCCCATTCTGTAGGATATCTGTTCACATTCTTGATTGTTTTCTTTGATGTAAAGAAGCTTTTCAGTTTGATACCATCCCATTTATTGATTCTTGATTTTACTACTTGTGCTTTAGATGTCTTATTGAGGAAGTTGATTCCTCACCCAACATGACGGAAAGTTGGGTCTATGATATCTTCTAGTAAGCTCAGGGTCTCTGGTCTAAGACACATACATTTTAATTTAGTGAATTTTATGCTATGTAAATTATTTCTCACTAAGGAGGTTAAGATAAGATAGCTATAAATAGCAAAGACCACTAGTAACCTGGTTATTCTTCAATAAGCAATGTTAAGAAAGGGCATCCATGAGATTTTTTTGGATCTTCTAACACTTCATACACACATCTGTTATTTTTGGAAAATATTTTTCTAGTGTTTACCAACATGATTATGAAGAGACCACTTGATGAGTTATTTTTGTTTAAAACAATGAGTGGTTTGTTCCCAACAGCTAGCTATAAGGGAGATGTAACATTCATGAGAAACTAACTTACCATCAATAAGGTATCCTTTTACATGAGATTTAATGATACCCCTATATTTTCTTACTCTCTCTCCCTTGTACTCAACTACCTTTGTGTGAGAGTGCTATAAGACAGGTGGACTCATACCTGGTAAATATTGGGATATATTTGTCTTTCTATATTTTTCCCAAGTACTTCTTTGGCACTTAAAGTAAGACTGTCTCACATCTTGATATTTTTGAGAAGAAATTTCTATTGGAAAAGCAAAAATGGAAGAAAGAACTCATGTCTCCTGTTGGTTCTGCCTTTGGAACTTGCCTGCCTAGACAGCATAAGTATTTCTTTTGATTCTTTTTCAATGAGACTTCCGTTTCTCTTCTATATGTGTCTAAATACTCATTACTCTCTAACCCTAAAATTGAGGCTTAATGTTTAAAGTGAATATTTTCCTTTCACCTTTCCAGGTATAGGTCTAACAAACAAGACACCTTAAGGGTAAGCTTTTCCAAAGACCAGGCTTCAGGTAAAAATCAGAGTAGAGAGAATTTTCTAAAATTCAATGTTTATTCTCTAATCTTTATCAGTAGTAAAGCCAACATTTGATTCCTATTTTAATTTTCAAATGCTTCCAAACTGGGAGTGGTGAAGTGGGTGTTATTTAGAATCCTCTTAAGTGGGAGAGGTGTGTCAGAAGTAGCTCACAGCGTAGCTCCTCTGGTGCATGGGAAGGTCATCTGTCATGGGTATCACAGCAACAAAAGCAGAGCTCAGCTGACTCAATCACTTGTGTACACTTGAAAAATACCAGGTGACAAATTCATGTCCTAAAATATCACTTACCTGGATCATAAGGGAAGTATAAGGATCTCAAAGTGTATCCCATAGCCATCATGCAGAGCATCATGTGAGCAGTGTGATTACTAACTTTGTATGAAAGGAAGCATTCACTAGTTCCAGATGGAAGCAGCCTGGCATGCAGCTTGTGTGTCCATCCTCAGTCCTAACTGTCCCTGCTCTCCCAGGATAGGCTTCCATCTGTCCAGAATTATTTAACTAGAGCTCTGCCTGGAGGCAGGAAGCTGGGCAACACATCCAGCATTATGTAACACTCCCAAAGTATACTTCCACCCTATTTGCTTCAATGCCAGCTTTGAAATTTCCCAAGAGAGCAAGGGAAGGTGAGATGGGGGACGAATAGGCTCCTATTTCCTGTGCACTTAATATTCCATGCTTGAATTGTTCATCTGTCCTTATTCTCTTTTACCTGAGTCCTAATTTCATTTCATACTCCCGCGACAGAGGGAAAAAGGTCCATTCTCTCACCTTTCCCCAGGCACATTCTCTTTTTGCAGACACTGTGCCTCTAGAATTCATCAAACTCATGTATGAGTGTCTCCTTTAAATGTCCCTTTGCACCCTTTGTGTTGGTGACATTGGTACTCCTACCTCAGACCTGTAATTGAAATAAATAGGGCAGAACTGTATTCTGGGCATATTTCTTTTTCTCTATGCAGGCCAACTCACTTTATCTGCAAAATTCAAACTGCATAGAGATGAATATTAATGGCCGTATTAGTATGTAAAGGTGGCAGTGAGATTGATGCATGGTAACTGTTCCAACTAGGAAGTGTGGAATTACCCATCTCTTTGATAATGCCATGTTTTTGGTACCCACCATGACACTCTTGAGACTCATATCTTTTACTCTTATTCTACTAGCATATGACTTCCTCTCATTGAGGGGCTACTTGGGGAACAAATGTCTATCCAATGGTGCCCACCACCAGATTCCCTTCAATTCAGCATATAAATCTTCAATTTAGAGTTACCAGTAATGTGAGGAAAATCATTAACTTTAAAGAGAACTCCCTAGATGAACAGAATTAATTAACCCTGCAGGAAGCTTAATTTAAATTAATATTATCTATAGGTATATTGTAGCAATTTATTAAACATAATGATACTATTATAAAACATAGAAAATTCTATGAATCCAAATTATGATTTTTATAAATATTTGAGTGGGATCTTGAATAGGATTTTATAGTTGGAGATCTGAAAGACAAAACTTGAGGAATGCTAAAATACAGAAAAAAATAGAGATAAAGAAGTTAATGTAGAAGAACTATAGATTTAGGAGCTTCAAGGGACATCTAGATGGAATTTCACAATAAAAAAATAGAGGCAACAGAGGGAAAGAGATTATAAAAGGCAGAAATATCCTATGTTAAAAAACTATCTTCAGCATGAAATATTCTTTCTGAGGTCTCATAGTATCAATAAAAGAAGTTCTATACTCAGACTTAGGGTGGGGACAAGTTAATTTTGTAAAGATGATTTTAAGAGTTTTTAAAGTAAGTATGTAAAAAGTGAGAAGGAAAGGCTTTTTTAAAAACAAAAAAGGAGAGAATGGAAACGAAGGAAGAGGAGGAGGAGCAGGAAGGGGAGAAGAAGGGAAGAAAGAAGGAAGGAAATTTTATTGTCTTAAAACTTCTAAAAAGACTGTATGTTTGTAAGACACTGCTTTCAAAGTTGAAATCATAATTTAGAATCTTGAATCCTACACCTAGTCAAAATGAGGGAACTTTAAAAAGTGTGTGATTCTGGATGTTTAGGTTTCCTGTGTCAGTCTGAAAAATAAAAGTTGCTTGAGACTGAACCATGCAAATTTAGAAAATTTCAAAAAGTACAATGAAAATAAATCCCATGTTGATAAATAATCGTAAAACAATTTATAAGATTGTAAAAGAAAATTATAGAATTATAGCATAAGAAAGCATATTAATTATATATATATACACACACACATATATCTATAATAAAGAATTTAAAAAGTTAACTATATAATGAGGGTGGGGAAACAGATGAAAGTTACTTTCAGGTCTTTCATAGTCTTCCACCAGAGAATCACCAAATATGGTTACATATTGAAGAGGGAGGCCTCGTCAATGAGTCTTCAACTTATACAGGGTTCTCCCTCCATTTTCCTAGCTTATGCCCTAATTATTAACTAAAGCACAGCTCCCAGAGCATATTAACCTGTCTCCCTTGCTCCCTTTTTTGATGATCTCCCTCTTTAACTCCATTATTTATGTGCAAAAATTTGATTTTGTGTAGTATAAAATTCTCTCTGGCATTATATTGCAGAAGCACTAATTTTCTTAGAGTGTTCACTTACTTTTTCTCCTATTCAGCAATATAATACAAATTTCATCTGATCATGTGATTGACTAGCACAAAAATCATCCTTATTCTTTTGAGCAGACAGATGTAGCCATGCTCTGGATAAAAGAATGTAAATAAATGTGGTTTGTGTGACTTCTAGGATATGGATTTAAAGGACAGAGAACATTTGCACCTTTATTCATTTTTCAGAGACTGGAAGGGAAATATTACCACTGGAATAAATATATATAAAAACAAATATCTATAAGAGAAAAAAAGTTGTGAACTGCATGTTGAGGATGACAACTTGGGTTTTGAACAGAATCATTAAGATCTCTACATTGCCTATGTTTGCACATAGAAGAAATTAACTACTATTACTTAAAATACTGTATTTATGGACTGGGGTTGTGACTCAGTGGTAAAGTGATCACTTAGCATGCATGAGGTCCTGGGTTCAATCCTCAGCACCACATAAAAATAAAATAAAAGTATCATGTCCACCTATAACTTGAAGCAAAGTACTTTAAAAAATGTTGCATTTCTAGACTCTCTGTCAGTCATGTAAATATTTAAAACAACCTAGTACACCTAACTGAATAACATTCAGACTCTTGTCAATGAACATCAGGGTTGTCAATAACCTATTGCTCCACAACCTGGTTTATACCCAAAGGACTTAAAATTAGCATACCACAGCAACACAGCCACATCAATGTTTATAGCAGCTCAATTCACAATAGCTAGACTGTGGAACCAATCTAGATGCCCTTCAACAGATGAATGGATAAAGAACCTGTGGTATGTATGCACAATGGAATACTACTCAGGCATAAAGAATAATAATATTATGGCATTTGCAGATAAATGGATGGAATCGGAGGTTATCATGCTAAGTAAAATAAGCCAATCCCAAGAAAACAAAGGCCAAATGTTTTCCATGGTAAGTGGATGATGATATAGAATCAATTTGGAGGGGTTGGGGGTCGAGAGAAGAATGGAGAAACTTTAGATTACAAAGAGGGAAATGCGAGGGGGAGGGGGAGGGGAGAGACAGACATCATTACCCTATGTACATGTAAAATTAGATGAATGGTATGAATGTATATCATGCCCAACCTTAGAAATGAAAATTTATACCCCATTTGTGTACAATGAATCAAAATGAAGTCTGTAAAAATTTTAAAAAATAAATTTAAAAAATTACCTATTGTCTAATAACCTGGCTTTCTACTGGGACATTCTGTCCCTTAAAGAGTATATTCTTGCCAGGCAGGAGGATGGTGGGTTCAAAGTCAGCCTCAGCTATTTAGTGAGGCCCTAAGTAACTCAGCGAGACCTTATCTCTAAATAAAACATTAAAAAGGGCCTGGGATGTGGCTCAGTGGTTAAGTGCCTCTGGGTTCAATCCCTGGTACCAAAATAAATAAATAAATAATAAATAAATAAATAAATAATGAAAGCATACATTCTTGTCACTGCCGCTCCTCTCTTCCTCTCCATTTTCCATCCTTTCTATTATCCATGGGTGTTCACAGTTCCTTCTGTGACATTCTTTGCTTACTTCCTCACTTTGGTTTTCCCAGCATTCTCAGGACACTATTCAATGAGTAAATTGAGTAAAAATAAATATTCTCATTCAAATTATTTTCTTTTGTTAGCATGGATTTCAGGAATCTACCAAAAGGTTAGAGAATCCAGAATTCCAGATCACTCGATATACCCCTAAAATCCCATGGGATGTGTATTCCATTGAACAATTACTATATTGTAGCCCCTTCACTTTTATGTGTTTAAAAAAAATTAGTTATCAGAGGTGAATTTATTTCCATGGCTTTTGCTTGTTTGTATGGCCTACTACAATATCTCTCTCAGGGCCACACTTCCTGAGAGTCACTATAGTTGATTGGTAAATTTTCTGGAAATTTAAATGTAGAGAGATATAAAGAATCTAAATAAACAGTTGTGTGAAGAGATGAGCACACACACACATATACACACACAGATAGGCAAAACCTGTGTATTAAGTGTATTACACTCTTCATATTAATTGTCTCTAGATGTGGAAAAAATAGCCACTGAATATTTTTGTGAACTTTTCTCCTCTGCATGTATATACACAATCAATGACTCCTATTTCTTAAGTGGTCTCTTATTCAATATTTCAGGACTAACTTCCTTTTACTGTTGAGTCCAAATTCAAAATTTGATGAATATATTCCAATTACATCCAATTTGGAACCCTTATGCAATTTATTTTTAAAAAATCTATCACTTTCATTGGCATTCATTTGCAGCAACACTGTCCTCCTCCTGTGCTGGAGCGGTGATTGTCAGCACTCAGGAATCTGTCAGTCGGCTTAAGGGTGCCCATCTCAATCAGAGGGGAAAATGACAAAAGGAAGCATTATGCCTCATTAAATGATATTACAGACACCACCGTGCTCTAATCTGTAATTGAAAATAATTTCAAAGCCACACAAAGAATGGCCTCCTGTGAATTTTCTAACACCTTCAAATTCAGACTCAGTTTTAAGACACTTAATGATTACATTATACAGCCAATCCAGCCAGCCAGAAAGGCTGCCCCTCCCCATTCTTAAAGCTGGAACAGATACATTAGAGACAAAGCAGAACCACTGAGAAAGAAAAAAATGGTGACACACGAGGCTCTATTGGGGAGTCTGAATTTGAGGAAAATTTGCTGCTCTAGAATGATGTCCACCATACAAAGCCTTCACAACCAGGGGTCCCTGTTGTTGGTGCCACAGAACCAGAACAGCCCCCTTTGTCTGCTGACTCCCCTTTGACCCCTTGCGTTGTTTGTGCCAGGTGAAAGTTGAATCATATCCCTGACACAGCACGGAATGTGCATTATGCCTGCAAAGGCGGTTGAGGATTGGAACCAGACAAAAGACTTTCACTATCTCTGGCTGACAATCAAGTTCCTTTCAGCAACAATGCACTTGGATGGGAGGAAAAAGCTAAAAGAGGAAAGCAGCAAGACAATTGCAGCAGTCATTTTAATAGCTACAGAATCTGGGTGCTCTACTCTTCCTCAAAAAACTCAATCCTATTTTCCTCCTGGAGCTGCCTAGTGACCTCACTGGGACCAACTCCAACAACCTGAACTGCACTTCTCTTTCCATCTTATGCTACTTGAGCAAACACTGTACATCAGACACTGTGCTATATGTTAGCCATATGTGGCTTCTCTACAGTAGAACTAGTATCTGAAGGAAAGGGCAAAATAGAAGAATGGTGGGATGAGGAAATGACTATTTTTGAAATTAAAATTTGCTCATGATACAGACAAGAACGAAAAGAAATGGCAATGTTACTAACAAACATGCTATGACTATGGATAATAAAAAGAGATTTAAAATTTACTAAATAATACCTAGAGAAAGAGATCTGGATAAATCAAGACATTCCAGATGATTTGGAGAGACCTTGTTATATTATTATACCTATGAGTCAACCAAAGCCCCATAAAAGTACACATTCTTCAATTCATCACCACACCACATTTTAAATAAATTACCCACAAGCTTCTAGTTCACTAAAATTGTATCACCTCTGAAAACTGTGATGAAATAAAATCTACAAACCTTTCCAAGAACAGACATGCACTAAAATGGTGCTTCATGAGAGGAGGGGTTTGTCCTCTTTACTGCTGTACGACCAGGACCCAAAACACCAGGAGGCACATACTGGTGCACATACTGGAAAATGAGTGAGTGAGTCATAGACTGAGTGAAGGAACAAATGCAAAAGACCTCACTATAGAAACCATTATAATGAGGCAGTGAAACAGAAAAGAGCGTGTCCTTGCACTTGAAAAGAATGATGAAATAACTATTTTAGGTCCAGTTCCAATAGCCACAATCCCAAATTCCATTTCCAACCTATTACAACTGTGATAATCACGGTATCATCAACAGGATTTTCTGCTATTCAATGCCCAAGCCTAAAGTTTGAACTGATGGGCATATGTTTAGATAGATTTTTAAAAATCTAAAAGGTGAAAAAAGAAAAGCAAATTTTACAGGTGATATGTGTTTTGTTACCCTTCAGGGTTACCCAGCCAGATCAAAGTTATATTTTTAGTGTTAAACCTAGAAACATAAATCAGAACCTCTGAATGTAAGGGCTTAGAAGGAAGATCATGGAAAGAGTATGGACTTTAAGCTCAGACCAATATGGCATCCAATGATGCCTCTTGCCTAAACAAATAGGATGCAGGCTAGCATAGCCTGGCTTTGAATCTTAGTTCCTTCACTTCTTAACTGCATGACCTTGGGCAATATAATTTTCTTTCCAGAGCCTTAGTTTCTTCATCCATAAAATGGGGATAAAAAAATTGTTTCAGTGAGTTGCTATGATGATGAAATGAGTTAGTCCAACTGAAGTGTTCAGTATAGCGTCACACACACCGTAAGTGCTTAATAGAGAAATAGAGATAATGCCTTTTAATTCCCAAAATTGTGTGATAACTTAATGAAATGATCCATTTAGATCCAATATCTCAGTGTCTAAGACACATCATTCTTGTATTCTTTCATTATACTGTAAAAAATCTTTCTAAAATTCTCTGCTTGTAATCATACAAAGATCTTGTATTGAATGGAGATCATTATTTTAAAATACATAACAGATGTGAAATCACCAACTGAAAAGGCACCTATGAAATAAAGTAAAACCTGAAAATTGAACATGAGTTTTGTAATAAGCACATATGTGAATTATACAAAGAATAGAATGGAAGGAGAGAGCAATAAAGAGAAGGAAGAAGGGAAACAAAGGATTCAGTGGCCCTTTTGCTAGAATTCATAATATCTCTTAATGTTCTCTCCTAACACTACACACTTTTCCTAAACAAGGCTAAGTTTTCAGTAAGGTGCTTATAACTGATTCAAAATGAAGTGTTCTTAGCATTCATGACACAAGTCTATGAATTCCAGTTATCAATTATTGATAATACTATTGAAGGATGAAGCTGACCCATTTCATCCATTACTTGAGTTTATTTAAAATCTTGATTAGAAGCAATGGTATAAAATGCCAGTGCCACAGAAGGAAGAGGTGTGGCTAAGATAATTTTAATTGGCTTATGTATTTATTTTTCAGAGATAACTAGAAGCACACACTTGCTTCAAAACTTCAAAAACAACAGAGTCCAGATAACTTGATGTAACCTAAAAGTGTAGATTTTAGATTCTTTGTTCTTTTCTTTTTTAAAATATTTTATTTTTTCTTAGTCAACTAAAATTCCATAATTTATTTATATAGAATATGTAGAATATTGGAAGTAGCATGAAGTTCTGATAAAGATGAACACAGAGGTATACTAAACAAAACATTACTGATTATTACTAATTATAGGCCAGGAATTGTGCTTTATAAGAATGTTGCGGTAAGAAAGATAGTAAAATTTCTGGTCTCACAGACCTTATGAAACACAATGGGAAGATAAAAACTCACACACTAAAATAAAAATGTATTATACAGAAATAGCAATTATTTCAGTAAACTAGGGATATAACAAGGATAGAGAGCAGAAAGGAAAATTAATTACTTCCACATCTACAAAACCCAGATGGAGAGTTGATATTAGCTAAGATTGAGCCAATGGTACCATAATAGCAGGTTTAGTTCTTTTTTATTCTATCATTCTTATCTCCAGAAGCACTTTAAAAAAAAAAAAAGATGGGAAGACCTGAAAGTGTCACATCATCCTTTTCCAAATCATCAATTAAAAATAGTGCATCGTCCTGCAGTCACCAATGAAACCTATGATTTACTCTTTCATTAACGTTACCTGTTTCTTGTGCCCATCATTGATCACAAACTGTGACCAAGGGGCTGGGACATACTACTCAACTCCTGGAGCTGGGTGTGGTTAATCTTTCAAACTTCCTGGTGTATCATGGAGGAGAGGTATGGTCCTGTCGAGGTGTGACAGGTGTGAGTTTGAGTGTGTATGTTTGTGTATGTGTGTGTGTGTGTGTGTGTGTGTAGTGGAGGGACAATTCTGGCAGCAGAGTGTTGTGATACCATGTGGATCTGAGAGAAGCAACTGACAAATGTACACTGTTGCTACCGAGTTCAATTTAAAATTGTGACAGAGAAGGTATTCTCAAAGATTTGATAGGTAAGACAAATGCTCCGTGAAATTAATACTTAAGTATTGTTTTTAAGGATGAACAGGATCCCATACCATTATGTTGAAGAAAAAGCTGGAAATAAGTTGAGGCACAGAAGAAGTTTGTAGAAGTTTGGCCATTCATTTCAAGAACAGCTTGCAAAATTTCCTAACAGATGTGCTAAGGAACTTTAGTCCTTCAAAAGGCTGGATGAATAGAAGGTTACTTGATCAAATGCATTAGAACCACTGCATTCTATCTCTTCTTTGGAGATTCATATTTGAAATTAGCCTATTAAAGGCTTTAAAAAGTTTTATAGTAAAGAAATGGGTTTAATCCACCATTTCTAACCTTATTTGACCATATAATCTATTTGAGGAATATCTATAACACTATAGAAGACGTGTTCTAGGCACTCCACTGAGCTTCACAATCCCTGTCTTAAAGTATTAGCAAGAGAAAATAGTGTAGAAACATTTCGCTAGTAGACTAAAAGCAGACAATTAATAATTACTAAATGCCTACTATGTTGTAAACAATATGCTAGGTATACTACTGGTGATTTTCCATTTCATCATTTTAATAATTGCATGTATTTATATCATTACTACATTTTACATATTACAAGGTATTAGACATATCAATTAACTTGAAGACAATCACTCAAGATTTAAATAATATGATTAGGAATTCAATATATTTCTTAATGAGAAAGCTATTTTTTCACAGTGTAGAATTCCGATTTATTGTTAAAATAATCTAAAAGATTCTTCTAATGATGCCTTCATCAAGAGATTCTGTCATTTTTATTATATATAGTATTCCTTAATTTCTCTTCTCCCTTTCCCCCAAATAAACTTTGTCCCCTGTAGTTTAAATCACAATGCTTTCAAGTCACGGGCCTGGATGTGTCATGTTTAATTTACCAAATGAATATATGATCATTTACATTTTCATAAACTGTGCTTTTGTTTGATGAGGCATGAACATTCGAGTTGATTCATATGAGCTTCAATTTTCTTAAAAGGAAAAGATGCAGCCACAGTGCCATTACTGAGGAGAAAACATCTGTACATCATTCAGCACAATCTCAGCCTTGGCAGTGCTACTGGGTATGGACTCTGTTCGACACAGCTTGGGTGGAGCCCAAATGGGGGTGGAGAGCAGAAGTAGAACATTGTGTAAGAGGTGAAAATTCTCAGAGCAAGTTCAAAAGCCTCCTTCTTTTCCTTTCCTGTTTTAAAATCTCTTCCTTCCCTGTATCTTCTTTCAGCATTGTGCTGTGTTCCCTCTGGGACTGATTTCTCCATTTTAATCATTCTCTCTCTGAACTAGAATGTACTGCCATATCTACTACTACAGAGAATGTGTGGGGTTGATAATTGTGCTCCATTATTTTGTTAGTAATAGTAATCATGTTATTAACTTGTGGAAACTCACAAGGTGTTTATGTAATTAATTTCTGTAGGAATGAAGGGCTAACAGAAGGAGAGGGGAAAAAAGGACTTTCAAGACACTGGAAATTAGGCACAGTTGTCTGGGTACTGCCTTTGCTATATCCCCCAGTAGAGAATGTGGTCATACTAGGCCTCAAATGTTTTTCAAGAATGAAGAGAACCGAATGTTTGCAAACACGTCCTTAAACAGTGATGAGTAGAATGTTTGTGTAAAGTATACAGAAATGGATAGCGATGTTGGAAGAGATGTGCTATTTTCAAAAATTCTAGCAGAACTCTAATGTGCGGAGAATACCATCTCTCAGAGTAACACAGCCTGCAGAAAGCATAGCGTAACATAAAAACCAGGCCAAGATATGCTAAAGTGTAGCATTGATAGCTCTTCTCCTGGGATACCACACCTGGACTCATTGTTCTGTCTTAATGCCTGTTGAGGTTGTTCAGAAAGTAGGAATTCCTAGAAGTTTACATATGACAAGGCTGTGCACATTTGCTGCTAGCAGGCATTGGAGTGGACTTACATACTAGGAGTTTCTGCATATTCTGTTAGCCCACAGCCTGGGTTTAATTGGCAATGCAATTGAGAAGTGATAAAATTTTGAGCCTGCATATTATAGACACTTTGTATTTAGATGTTATGAAATGTATTAGAATTCTGCAGAGATAAGAAGCAATAGGATGTATATGTAGAAATATGTCTAAATGTAAATATATGGAGAGGGAAGGGAAATTGGCTAAATCTGTAATTTGCAGGGTAGTCCATCAGGCTGGAAATTCCTATAGGAGTTAATGTTGCAGTCTTGAGTTCAAAGGGAACTTGGTGACTGAAATCTTTCCTCCTCTGGCAGAATCTGGTTATTTTCACTTAAGGCCTTCATCTGACTGGATGGGGCTGACATAAAGGTGGTAATCAGTTTTGCTCAATTCTATTGATTTATATTTTGACCTCATCTAAAAAAAAAAAAATGGCTTCCCAGAAACATCTAGACCAAAAACTAGACACCTTGGCTCAGTCAGGTTGACAGATAAAGTTAACTATCATAGAAATCAGTTGCTGAGATGTGCATGAGTGTGTGTGTGTGTGTGTGTGTGTGTGTGTGTGTGTAAAAAAGAGCTCTTTACATTCGTGCTGAAATTATCAGTTTCAGTGTGTTAGTATATAAATGCACTTCTCTTTTTAATCTTTTGAAATAGATTGTGAAATTATGACTCAATCCCAAACTCGTATGTCAAACTAAATGGTTCTGTTTTGGTTTTGTTTTTAAAGAGGAACATTCTGTCTTACACCAGAGCAGATTGGGACTACAAACCTTTGCCTGACTTTCTGTGCCCAGAGGCTACTTGCACTGAAGTGGGTTGTACCATGAGAGAAAAAAGAGGAAATTGTATAAAATACTGGGGGAATATCCTCAAGTGTACTTTCAGTTCACTTATCATTCTGATAAAGGCATATAGTTAATTAGACTATATTCTAATATGTAAATATTGAACTGAAGATTGTAGATTTTTAAAAATGTAACTATTTTCAAAGGTGTCTTTTCTGTCACACACTCTTCCTAATTTTGAGATGAAAATGATAACACAGTATCAGGCAGTAAATCCCACAAAGCTGTGAAACAAAAAAAATGCAATTTTTTAGAATAGATATGCATGTCTCCCCAAAGCTCATACATGAGACCATACAAGAATATTCAGAAGTAAAATGTTTAGATTCCAAGAGGTATCACTTAATAGATGAATTAATCCACTCTTTGGATTAACTAAGCTGTAACTGTAGGCAGGTAGGGTGTGGCTAGAGGAAGTAGGTCACTGGGGATGTGCCTTTGGGGTTTGTATTTTGTTGCCCTTGAGTGGAGCTCTCTCTGCTTCCGGGTTGCTGTGTACTGTACTGCTTTCCTCAGCCATGCCCTTTGGCCATGATGTTCAGCCTCACCTTGGGCTCAGAGCTATGGAATGGGCAGACTATGGACTGAACCTGTGAAACTGTGAGTCAGAATAAACCTTTCCTCCTCTAAATTGTTCTAAATAAAGCTATTTTGTTCACAGTGATGAAATAGCTGACTACAATGGGTACTTACAATTTGGGGGAGAAATGGGAAGTCATAAATATTATAGTTTTAATTTCTCCTCCTCTTAGACAAATATCCTACTAAATGTTTTCTAATTTTTTTTTCCCTGTTCTGGGTTCAGCCCAATTACTTTGCATCAGAGAAGTTCTGCAAGGTTTGCCACCATGAAACACAAAGTGCAAAAGTGCATTGATGCTTTTTCATCTTTATCCTTTCAAATTCCAGTAATAATTCAGTTTGGTTCAGCTTCTAAGGCCAAAATGATCTGATTTATCCAAGACAAAAACAGCCTACTCTGCTCATGTGTTACTTTCATTTTCTTCAGCTTGTTCCATTAATTTTCTGGAATTCATCTGTGAAGGGAGGAATTTGAGCCGGATGCTATTGAAAGTGCTTTTTCTGCTTTGATTCAGAGTTTGTAGTTCTCACAAATGATTTAATTTTAGGTGTAAAGGAAGACTGCTGCCCTCTTTCTGCTTAAAGATGGAAGTGCTGAGTTTGGGAGATGATATTAAAATTTGTGGACTAAGAGTAGGTTGCTTGTACCCTTTTCCATAGCTGCTTCCTCTTTGTAAGAGATCTGTTGAAGGGAGACCCGGCCAGGGTGTAGCATGTCAGCTCTGGGCAGTGCTGATTCTCTCCTGAACAGGGGTGTGTCAATGCACCCCTTAACACACCTGCCTTCGTTTTCAGAAGAATCTAAGCCTTTTTGTTTTTTGTGATCCTTTGTATTATTTCCTTCAAAGATAAGTCCTCAAATTGTTCCTTTCCTTGCTTTTCTTTAAAATATGGTTAGTTTTCCTTTGCTTCCTTCCCTTACCTTGAGTGCCATTTTATTCTTTGCTTTGCTCATTTTAAAGCCCATGTGGTTCTAATAATTCATAAATGAATCTGTGCTTGTGGAGTAGTTACTTAGCTCCTATCTCTATACACCTTGAAAACAACAGCAGTTTGGAAAACCATCTGGAAATATGGGATTTAGTCTTGGTTAGTGACTTAATGGGAGATGGAGAACAAATTGCAATGTCTTGCAATTCTCCTATTAGTTATTAAATTTTGTTTTTCACTTGCCAGCCTATGTGAAAATGGAAATTTGGAAATATCACTGATCTAGAATAAAGAAGTAAATTCTCTGAGGATGTGTGTTTAAACTCCTTAGAGTTGAGGAACGTTATCCTATTAACTCTGGGGAGAAACTTCTCCAATGTGAGAGTCCTGCTGGACATTAGGGCTTCCTTTGCTCCTCTCATGCAACCAAGGCTATGTGTTGTCAAGAATTTTAGTGCCAGATATGGCCCCAAGAATGAGGCTGGAAAGAATATAACACAATCTTAGTTTACTCATTTCAATCTTTATTTTGGGACATGGAGGAATCTGGGGTGTCCCTTTTCTGAATATCAAAGAAAAAGATCATTGATCAAAAACAATCTCCTCCAAACAAAGGCCTAATTAAAATTGTTCTTTCATTCCTTCTTCCTTCTTCTCACTGTCAAGTAGTTGTGCACCAAGGGTGACAAAGAAGTATTGGAAGGAATTGGCAAAATAAGTCTAGAAACATTGACAAAATGTTTTTAAGGTATACTCTATTCTGTTAATGTTGGGGATTTCAGAGAATTACATTGCTTAGTAGAACAAAAGGAAATTTTTAACTTTTAAAATACTTTTCAAAATATTTGCTTTATTGCAAGGAAGGATTACTATTCTCAAATCTTTTTTTTAACTTAACATTATGTGATTTATCTATTGTTACATATTTGAAAGAACTGGGCTTGGACCAGGATGTTCAAGGTTAAGAATCAATAAAGACAGTGAACATAAATGCATTCTGTAATTTTGTATATTATAAAAATGCAAGAGTTTATTGTCCCTAGAAGTTCTCATTAAAAATATGGCATTATAATGTTATTGATTTGATTATATCATCCATCATATTTCACAGAGGATGATATATGAATGTTACTCATTCATTCATTTTTCTTTAAAACTTCTTTAGTTATTCAAACAATCTTCAAAAGGCCCAACCATGTGCCATGCTCCAGTTTAGGAAAGTGGCAGATGGTGCACAAGCCAGACCAGGTTCCAGTCCTCTTAGAGGTTAAGTTGGCAGGGAGGAGAGTCAATCAATGTGCAGGTAGGTGAGCCTGACAATTACAGATTATTGTGAATGCAATGAATAATGGTGATGAGGTAGGGAGTAGCCAGGAAGAACCAATTTAGAGGGTGCACATGTGTTGGAGAAAAATCTAAAGGTATTTGTGTGGGCTGGGCATAGTGGCACATGCCTGTGATACTATGGAGGCTGAGACTGGAGGATCACAAGTTCAAAGTCAGCCTCAGCAACTTAGCAAGACCAAGTCTCAAAATGAAAAATAAAAAAGGGCTGGGGATGTTGTTCAGTGGTTGACCGTCCCTGGGTTCAATGACTGGTACTAAAATAAAATAAAATAAAATAAAATAAAATGTAACATAATAAAATAAAATTTGTGTGGTAAAATGAAGGAAATTAGTTGGGATAAGTTCAACTACTAGGAGAGGTGACTTCCTTCACCAACAGTGGCATATGCCTATCACAGACCATTGCTCCTATAGCCATGGAAGTTGTGTTCACCTAGAGTTTGTTTCTCCAGAAAGATAACTCTTACTTATTTTCTTGCAAAACTTTAAAAAAATAATCAGCAGAGAGGTTGAGGGAAAGGTAGTTATGCAGTTTTCTCTACAGGAAGAGCACAGTTTGTGATGTTGAAGATCTAGGCTCAGGCTTGCTGCTTCTCTCACTGTGATCTTAAGAACCGCTATTTTCTGCATCCGGATAATGCAGGCATTTGAAAAGATGACCTCTATTATTCCTTGCTTCTACTGGATGTATGAGTCTGAATATAAACAAATGGCTGTTCTGTTTAAATTGTTTTTCCTTGAAGAGATTTAATCCTATATCAGAAAAGCAATTAAGCTGAAAGCAAGGACAAGGATTAAAGCAACCTCAAGTACCATAAGGAAAAGCACCCTCAATAAAAGAGAGATCTAAAGCTCACTGGAATGTTCTTTCCTTAAAATTGGTCATGGCTGAGGCTACCCAATATAGAGGAAATACCAGGGAGGCTTCCACATCAAATACGTCTGAGCTAAAATCTGAAATCATCCCTCGACCAGCTATGTTACAAAGTGCTTTTTTTTTTTTTTTTTTTTTTTTTAAGGCTACTTGAGCCTCAGTTTTCTTCTCATGTCTATGAACTATTTACTAGGAAGGAATGAGGTGGGGTTTATAAAATGCCCTGCACAAAGGAGGTGGTCAGTAAATGTCAACTTCAGATTGATTTCACTTAGTCGTATGTAAAAATAGTGATATTTTTATTGCACTAGTCAGCGAAGACAGTAAACTCTTGCAGGCTTTCATTTATGACAGCTAACCATTCTTTCCTCTCTTTGTGTAGCAGAGTGCTTCTTTATTGCTAACACTCTTGTCTGTCTGTCATTAACATTGTATTTTCTAGCTAATGGTCATGAATATCAGCAAATATGTTGATGCTTTTCCAGAGCAGAGGTAAAAATAAGACTATTTTACTGCTTAATCTATCCACTGGATATGAAAGTCTACTCTTTTCACTACCATAGACTCATCAATTGTCTGACTCTCAATTTAGACTCAGTCACCATAGGGACAATTTTAATGAATGCTCCAAAAAGGCCAGGAACTAAACTTCTCCAAATTTCTGTTGAATATAGGTATACTTTTTTCATAGGGATTAGTTTTTATAGACTCCATATAATACTGATTCATTCAACAGTCTTGTTCTCAGGAGAATATCCCTGTGATAAATGAAGCAGAATCATTATCCTTTTTAAAGGTGCTATTTCTCTTTGTTATGTTTTGTTTTCTTGGTAGTTGATTTGTTTGGATTGCTTTTCTTTTCTTCTGATTTGACTACTTTAAAAGAGCAATGAAATTGGATGAGTCTAAAATAAGAACAAATACAAGAACTTTGAAATTAGATGCTTAAAACAGAGACCTCCTTGGTTACCTGTGTTACTTGGTAAATATCAAATGTGCCACCTGTTATGTGGAAATTATATTGGCTGTTTACTCCCTGGTAGGAATATCATGAAAATATTGGTAAAAATGCTTATAAATTAGAAAGCACCAATGAATCCCAAGAGAAAAAAATGATAAAAACTATACTACTATACAGTTAACACTTGGTTTATTAAAGAAGTAAATTTCTCTTGCTAGTTTGCCAATAATCATATATGATTTTCAATTCAGGAATGGTATTCTGTCACTAAGAAATCTGTATTCTATGAGGAATGGAGCAGATTCAGGGGTCTTCACAGAAATTAATGACAGCTAAAGAAAAACACCTCAGGCACATTGACCAAAGAACTTTGGACCAATAATCCAGCCAAAACAATAGACTGATGCCTTAGTACTTTCAGATTAATCTTGAATTACTAATAGAGGCAATTTTAATCCTTTAAAATAAATTCTTTCAGTTTTTAGACTGAGTATGGAGGTTGAATAAGACTATTTGTTCTAACAATCAGAAAAAAGAAATAAATTAAAGAAAAATTAATTGTAGCTTTAAAAACCACATAAGAAAACTGAGGACACAAAAAAATTTAAAAAATAAATAAATTCCAAAAAGGGGCAAGATCTTCCTAGAAGAAAATACCTGTGTCTTAATAAAATAGTACAAAGAAGAGGGAAGGTAGCATCAATGAGAATAATGAGAAGGCCAATTTGTAGTGCCTAGTAATGTCTCTCTGGGATGAGCATGCAGAATTACAATCTAAAGGAGCCTCACTTGCAGATAAATCTCCCCATGGGGCCTTGACTGAGTGCACAGTTGGAACATGTAAAAAGCTGGGCAGAGGAAAGTTCCTTCCACATGTACCAAGACCTTCATGTGGAACATGTCAGGCTGGGACAAGGGTTAAGCTAAGGGAAATTCCTGAGTGCCCACAGGGCCTCATCTTACACATGGCAGAAGTTCAATCAATGAAGCTGGGGCAAGTGAAGCTGGAGGGAGGAAAGAGAACTCTTGATATAATGACAACTGGGGAGAGAGTGAAGAGGAAAGAGAATTTCTTAAAAACTTAAGAATATTTGGTTACTGAAATAAAGAGAGAAGGAGAAAGAGACAAGTGAGAGATTCTTCCTACATTTGAAATCATGGTGGGCTGGCCAAAAAATATGGTCTCCCATGTCTTCAAAAATAATGTGACCCCATGATTTAGAAAACAAAATCAGTAGACACAACCAACATGAATTAAACTATTGCAGATGTTAAAAATAAAGAGCACACATCAGAAACTCAAATAGTCTGAGTAAAAATGAATAGCAATTAGCAAGACTGAAATAGTTGCTGATGGATTACAGGAAAATATGGGGGAAGGGATATACAATTATCTTTAAAATAAAAATGTAACCAAGGAAAAACTGTTTCACCAAATGAGATGCCAAATTAAAATTAAAAGATAGTCTAATAAATGAAAACAAAAGAAGGAAATAGGTAAAAACTTGTTTTTAAATGTAACAACACAGAAGATAAGACACAGATATTCAAAATACTTATAACATGATTTCTTGAGCCAAAAAAAATATAACAAATAGAATTAATATTTAAAACAGTAATGCAAAACCATTCCTAGAAATAAAGCCAATCTATCATAAAAGAAAAGTGAATGGTCCTAAATGTATGAAAAGATTCTTAACTCATAACAAGTAATATGTAAATTAAAGTGATACTGAAATACCATGCCACCCATATGAATTTGGCATTTTTTTTTTTTTGGCTTGGAAATATACTTTGTTGGAAAGGATAGGAAGAAACAGGTATTCTCATTATACTTCTAGTGGAAGTACAAGATACGCAAATCCAACATTTGAAAATGTTCTGATATCTAATAAAGATATTTTCTGACTTCTGATCCAATAGTCCAACATCTAGGAATCTAATATACAACTCCACAAACACAAAATACTACATGCATGCAGTCGCTCATTGCAGCATTAACTGCAATTGCAAAAGAGTTTTTTAAAAACTTAATGTGAACATGAATAGAGAACATGAAAACAATAGCATATTATGGTATCCTAAGACAAACACACACACAAACAAGTCTAGGAAGTACTCTGTCCACTCTTTTGGAGTTATGGCTAAGAAAAAGAAGGCAAGATGATCAACACATCAAGTAATTTTGTTTGTTTATAACACAAGAAAATAATGTAAATAAGCATATGCAAGTCAGGAAAGATTACAGGAAACAAACCAAAGAAACCAACAATCATTAGATACAGGAGTAGGGTTGAAGGGAACTGGGATGGAAGATAAGGGATGGAAATAAGTATTTTCTGAGTGTGCCTTTCTGAACTATTTAAATGTTTTATGCAGTCAAAAACAAAATAAAACTAGTATGGTATAACACTTACACATAGAAACAAACTGAATAATTCATCCTAACTACATATCCACTGTCTAATATATTCATTGATAGAAAATAATTTATTACAAGTTAAATGTAAATCCCTGTAACACATATGCAGAGAGACCATCTCCTCCCCCAAAAAAATACCCAACAAAAAATAATAATAAACTTCACTTGACTGAATTTTAATATGCTATTGACAGTGTAATTATAATTTTTTTAATTTCATGGAGTAAAACACATAAATACTTAAATATGATTAGGAAACTATTTTGGTATAAGAGAAAACATATGCCATTTTGGTAGCTGTATTTACTGGGAGAGTCTGCAAAGGGGAACTCATCTCAGAACACCTGGAATTCAAAGAGTGGATGAATCCAAGCAGGGAAAAGAGCTGGTGAGCCTGGGATTTCTTTCTGTTTGATAACAGAAAGGGCTCAGAACCTCAGGGGAGCATTTCCATAACAAGCAGAAGCCAGCTTGAAGCAGTAAATCTTGCCTAAATTTGACATACGTTCAGCATTAAAAATGACTATATTTTAAAATATGAATAAATAAATACGGGTGATAATATTTTCAAAAAAGACAAACACACATCTACACATATGTTTTTCACCAGTGGAAATGACTTTTACACCAACCCTTACTATGAAAATCAGTAATAGAAAAGTAATGTTTAAACTTTTTTACTGTCTGTCCTCCCTGTTATTTTAGGATTACATTTTTATCCTCAGTTTTTATGGTAGTTCTTTTTCAGAAGAGAATCAGGTTGCATATAAAGTGAATATATTGAAAAATTACTCTTTCGATTCCCCAATGAGCTCACAGTTTTAAAAAGGGATGTGTGTTAAAACATTGTAAATGGCTAGTCACAAGGTACCAAAAAATAACCCTACAAACCTTTTCAAAAGGATGTGACAACTACATCTTAACCAAACAACCAGACATAAAAGCACAAATACTGAGACAACCTGACAGTGTGTGCCTCCTGACAGGATTCAAACCTCACATAGCATTGTTTTGAAGTCTTTTTGGCCAAAGGTTAAAAAATCAAGCCAGTTTGCAGTTTACAATGTAGTAATGCTCCTCAAATAATATCCACATCTTACTGAAAACCTATAAATGTTACAGTACATACTGACAAAGTACTTTGCAGGTGTGTCTAAGCCAAGGATTTTGAAAGGAGGAAATTATCTTGGACAGTCTTGGTTGGTCTTATTTGCAATCCTCCGTATTCTTATAAAGGGAGTGCAGGGAGAGATTAGAGAAGAGGAAAAGGCAGTGTGACTTTGGAAACAGAGATTGGAGTAATGCAATCACAAGAAAAGGAAGCTGGCAGGCAACAGAAGCTGGAAGGCACAAACATGGACTGTCCCCAGAACCTCCAAGGTAGCACAACCCTTTCTGCACCTGACTCCCAGCCAATGAAACTGACGATGGACTTCTGGCATCCAGAACTGTGGAAATAATAGATTACTGGTATTTTAAGCCATGAAATTTGTGGCAGTATCTTACAGGAGCCTGAAGAAAGTAATACAACATTCACTTCCACACGTAAAAAGCGGTTTAACCAGCTTTGGTTTGCATGTTTCCTGTTGATAGCATCCCAACAGGATTGTGGTGTTCCACAATTGGATCAACTGTCCAAACTAAGATTGAAGGCAAGTTCTGAAACAGACTTAAAACATTTTGTGTACAGTAACATCTGTTAACATTCCCAAGTTACTCTGAGCAGGCACTTGCTTGTGCATCTTTACTAACCTGAACAATGAGGTGGAGAGTTTGCTGGTTTCCTATTCAAGGATTACAATCCATTGGCTCATATGGTTTAATATATGTGGTCATGGTAGTGGCAAAGCCCACTTTAAGAGCAGAATTCTGTAACTCTATTGCCTCCACTTGAACCATCTTTGGAAATGGAGAGTTGAACTTAGAGTCATATCTCTTCACCATACCTGGCACATTTAGGTTACCTATTTCTTCCCCCAACTCTGGGGCTTAAAGAGCATCAAATTAGATGTTTAATTGCAATTTGATCTTATTCTCAGACACATTCTCATTCAAAACTTTACTTTTTCATTCAAAAAGTTTACTGAGGTCTACAGAATGATCAAATCTCAGCATTTTGAAGACCTTATGAAACAATTCTCATGGGCATATTTGGTGCATGGTTAATAGCAAGGTTAGCAGAAGACACAACAAGAGTCAGAGAATAAAATAGTTCCAAGATGTAGGTTAAACGTTACTTACTATTTTTCAAGGAATTTGGGAGGCTAATCAACTAGTGATACAGATTACAAACCTGCCTCTTCAAGT
Organism: Glaucomys volans; assembly: GCA_020662805.1. NCBI lineage: Eukaryota > Metazoa > Chordata > Mammalia > Rodentia > Sciuridae > Glaucomys > Glaucomys volans. The sequence goes on along the minus strand of JAJEJO010002304.1, from coordinate 100,048 downwards.
GAGAGAGACTAATTTTCATACAAAAGGAAAAGCAAGCAATAGGTTATTAAGAATTACAAGAATATGTCTAAATGACCAATTTATCCTTAACTCTTCTGTTCATAAAGCTAAACTGTACAACTTTTGCTTTTATGTGCTTATTTAAAAAGTTATATTGAGCATCCAATTGCAAATATTTCTGAGAGAAGAAAATAGCAAATTTGCCTTGATTTATGAGACAATTATAGATTTTAATACTATTCATTTACTTATAGTTTATATGATAACTACTATTTCCCTTAGTAGTTTGCATTTTGCTAACATTTTCCAAAAATTATACAGTCTACAACCCACAACACTGCCAAGCATATATATTATTATCAACACCCACATTAAAGTGAATTTCAGGATTTTAAGTAGTTATCCAAAGTCACATAGCAACCAAAATTGGTCCTTCAACTGAGATCCTTCAGGTCTCATAGCCAACACCAAATTTTAGCTGCATCCTGCTGCTGAGCCACAAAAATTGTCTCAGATGTGGGCAAAAATATTAAACAAAAAAGGACAAGCATTTGCACCTTTGTGTGCACTTCACAGATGTAATTCCAATTCTGATATATCTCATTTGAAATCAGAATAGCACACACAATTAAAAACAGAAAAGGAAAAATATCTGTAAAGGCCTTCCTGGCATTTTGTCTGATAATTCTGTAACTTGTACAGCAGAATCCACTAAATCTCTCTGGTCATTTGGCCCTCATTCAGATCTTAATATCACAATTTCTCATGCTAGAAATTCAAGATTCTTTTTGTCAGCAATTTGTTTAAAAAGTAACTGAATTGACTTTGCTACCAACTTTGCTTGGACTATGGTATTTTGACTCCAGGAATGGATGCTTTTCTTATTTGGCAGTGATTTGGTCCTTGCCTAGTATTTTGTGTTTCCTATAATTGAACTTGTCACCTTGACTCCAGCTTCCTGTAACTGATTCTTCTTTTGTACTGCTGAAACTCCTGTCTGTTTGCACTCCTTAATTACTAAATCTTATATGGATGCCCTGACTTATGGCTTGAACTTCTATCCATTTTCGAATTAGTGCCCTCTGTGTTTCCCTCTTCCTGTGTCTTGAATTTGTAACTGGAGCTTTCTGATCTCTCCCATCTTTCTGCTCACTGGTCCATGTCCTCACCTGGGCCATGTGACTTCGCCAAACTTGCCTCAATCCCTATTTGTAGCTTTCTCTGGTGAATGTTATGATGGCAGCCCAGTGATGCTACGAAGTTTCCCTTTGTTTTTTGGAGTATGATCTAATGGAAGACACCTGGAAAGGTTTGGCCTTCACACAGTCCTGGATTAAATTTCTGGCCCTATTATTTATTCACGATGTAACTAGGGAAGCCACCTGCAAAGGGTCCCTTTCTTCTCCATGTTTATAGTGACCATATTCTGTCTATATTCCCCTGTTATTCTGTCAAAGTCAGCTTCCTTTCATCCTTTTCCACTGCTTCAGCCTGGGATTGTGATTTTCCATCTGTCTGGTACAGACTTCCAACAGACTTACTGTTCTAGAGTTTTGCTCCTTTGAAAGTCTACTTTCTTCACTGCCTCCATGACCTTGCATTCATATACCTCTCTGTCTGGAATACTATTCCTCTGCAGCAACTAATTCCTAAAAAAAATTCTAAAAATTCAACTTCTTTTTACTTTCTGGGAATCTTAGGTGACCCTCTCAAAATCCCCTGTACTGACCCCCACACATTTCCAACTCACTGAACTGTGTGAACCTTTTATATAATCCACAAAACTCTGAAAAATTCTTCACATTAGAACTCCCCATCAGGACTTGTTATTGTTTATGTATGAGTTTATCCTTGAGGGCAGAAGCTTAATATTTATTTCTGTCTCTGTAGCTCTTTACCCGGTACCTAGAACACATTAACCACTTCCAAAATATAAGAGTTGGAGCTACCACTGCAACTCCCAGAAGCAATTGAGAATTCACAATAAATGGAATTCTTTCATATCCTTTAGCAACATGTGCTTTTTTCTATCATTCATTTTTTTTAAACTACAAGCTATGAGAGTCTACAATGTCATTTCCCATTTACTATTCTATTACATTTGAAGATTATTTTAAAGTAGGAAAGCAGGGCAATTTCGTTGACTTGATTTTGTAAATTTCTGCCTCAATAAATAGTGAGTAAACTGTTGTACATATGTACATTTAATATACACTTACAAAGAACTCACTGTGTGGATGGACTTCTGTTAAAGAAGCATAGGAAGAAGAGAAAATAATAGAAAAGAAAAGAAAAGAAAAGAAAAGAAAAGATAGGCGTTAAACCTCATAGTCCAGTGGAAATGTATTGCAAATATCATTCTTCCTCTTCATTGAATTATGGAATAGAAATTCATCATTATCATCATGGTGTTGCTTCCAACACTGCCTGGCATATAGTATGTGTTCAACAAATGTGTGTTGAATAAATAAAATGTATTAATAAATAATATGCAAGTGAAAATAAAATGTAGTTTATCCATCAAATATTTAATCACAGGATTTGGAACTTATTTACACTTGCAGTTTTAGTTTTTCTTCAGGCTTTCAGCAGTTCTTGGTTAAGTTTATATTGATCTTTGAGTCATTATTAGATGAACCACTCATCTTCTTTTCACTGCTACTGCACCTAAACACATCACCTTATATTAGTGGACATTGGACATGACATCGTGTCAAGCTGGGCTTCTCTAATGAAATTCTGCATGTCCCCAGGTTGACCTCTAACTTGACCTTCTAGGGAATGCCTGCCTATTGTACATAGCTCCTTCCAAAAATCTCCATCTGTAATTACTGAGCTAGTTAGATTACTAATAGAAGAAAATTTTACAGGAAAAAGGATGCAAATTCCTTTGTTTCCCTTACGATCTCAACCCTCTGTTAATCCCTGGTCCTGAGGAATAAATTTCACTATAACTTCTCAGTGCAACACCCACAGAAAATGCTACTTCTCTATTTGTCGGGATGCCAAAGACAGCAGTACTGAGGAAGGCAATCTCTTTATTTAAAGTTCCTAAATCAGGGATGTTCTTTGATCTGGAAGCACAATTTATAATGCAGTGACTTCTAGGGATTATTTTCTTAAAAAAAAAAATCTGCTTTAGGAAATGCAAAACAAGTTTAAAAGGAGAATATTTACTTTTTAGGGGAAAGATAGTGAATAGTATCATTTACTTTTTGACATGCAGATTTCTCCTGAATGACTGCATTGATTATCTGAACATAAACTAGTACTTTGAGAATCTGAGAAATTACATGTGGAAATAGTATATTTTATTATAAAAATTCAGAGAAGTTATGCTCAATAGCTTTCTGTTGCTGCATAACAAATTATAACAAGTTGAACAGCTTAAAAAATACATTTATTACCTTACCATTTCCACCAGTAAGGATTCTGAGCACCTCGGTCCCCTGTTCAGATTTTATAAGGTTGTAATCAATATGTGGCTAATTATAATCTCTACTGAGGCTCAGAGTTCTCCAATCTCACTGTCTTAAAAATCATTTTCTTGTCATTGAAGGAGATAGGTCCTCAGCTCCTAGAGGTTGCCAACTGCTTCCTGCCACATAGCCCTTTGCTTGACTAAACAACCAAACCATACATTTGTTTGGCTGATTTGAAACATTTGTTGGATTGAATCTCAATTTCATTTGTACATTTATCACTCTATGACAGTATCGGAGTTTGAATATCACTTGAACTGTATCTTTAGGATTTTTTAAATTCCTTTAATGATTGGTTTACAGTGAAGATTCATTTTAAGTAGATTTTACAGCTATATAAACTATAATTATGAAAGACCCTTTTTTCTTTGAGCTGCCATAATGAATGTGCTCTATTTTCCAATTAAATTAAGAGGTTTTGAATAATTTTTTCATTTCAAAGTTGATTTGCTCATATGTCTTGAATTTATTTGATATCTTGTTTAATCCACCCTCATAATTAAGATAACTTCCAAGTTGTTGTCTATCTTCTAGCAAATGTCTCATGCCTTCCTTCTGCACCTAGGGTATTGACAAGGTTTGTTTCAAATAAGTTAATCATTTCCTTCCAGATTGCCATTACCCTTCCTGCTGAAGAGATATTTCTAGGAAGTGGAGTCAGATCACTGAAATCTAATTTCAGGTATGTCATGCATATGCACACACACAGAGTCATGAAATATTTAGAAGGATATCCAAAAGCAAAATATCAACAGCCTTTGCCTACGCCTCACCAGATGAGTAAATTTCTACAGTTATTCCTTTCAGTGATGGTGAAATGATTCTAAACAGACTCTAAGAAACACCATGGAAGTCCTTGATAGAAAACTTGATGGTTTCCTCTTTCTGCAGGGCTGCTAACATTTTATCCTATCACCTGTAAATGTTTAGGGTCACCTTTATAAATGAAGAAAGTCTGTGTGAATAAGGTCAGTTCAATGTAAAACAGTAGCAAGATAAATATACAGATATAAGAATCTATTTATATACCTATGTAGTTAGAGTATAGTTAAAGAGATAAATCAATGAATAGATAGATAGGGGTAGGTAGCTATTTTGTCTAGACATCACATTAGATAGAGTTCTTATGATAGAAATTTTGAACCTGTAGATCCAGTTTTGTCTGTCCCTAATTCCAAATATGCCTGGGTAATTTAGGTCAATAGCATCTTTTGTTTAAAGTAGTTTGTATTCCATTTGTGATATTTGCAATGAAGAACTATTGCAATAATCACACCATGTATCAGTCATTAAAACACAAAAATCTGCTATTATTACAACAAATACAAACTGAAACTGACACAAAGAAATGAAAGATTTGTTCTTGAAAATGGGTGAGAGCTTTTCAGACTGGTAAAGATCAAGAAGCAAACAGTGTCACTAATGTACACTCAAACTTGAGCAAGTTTAGATAAGTTCCAAAATTCTGTACCAGAGAAATTCTTAGAGACTTGATTATAAAATATTAAACCCAATAAATAGTAAAAATCAGCTACCACAAGTTGTGAATTAGAGGAACTCTTTCTAATATGCTCTGAGATGACAGAATAAATAAATTCTGAGCTTCATCATCAGCAACTGTAATAAATTTATTAAGTGTATTTAAATGGAAAGCTGTATTACCGATTTGAAAGACCAAATTATTCAAGGTATTGGCTGTCTTCCGTAGCCTACTAAAATCTACTCTTCACTGATATCCATCTTACTCTGAATTCTGGGAGGATGACCTTGCAGTTTTTCTTGTTTGTTTCTTGTTTTAGTCAGTTTGTTTTTCTGCTGTAACCAATAGACCTGGCAAAAACAATTTTATTTGGGGCTCATAATTTCAGAGGCTGCAGTCCACAGATGGCCAACTCTATAACTCTGGGCTGGAGGAAAGGCAGAAATTCATGGTGGAAAGGGTGGAGGATGAAAGTAGCTCAGGACATGACAATCAGGAAGCAGAGACCCCTTCACCATGAACAAAATATATATCCCAAAGCCATGCCCCCATCTAGTACACCCTACCTGCCTATAGTAACCACCCAGTTAATCCCTATCACAGATTAATGTACTGATTAGCTTAAGACTCTCATAACTCAATCATTTTGCCTCCAAACTTTCTTGCAATATCTCATACATAAGCTTTTTGGGAACACCTCATATCTATACCATAACACTTCTCTTGATCTCTGGCTTCTTTCTGGATTCAGTCTATTAAAGTTAGTGGAAGGATTTACAAAAGTAGCAGGAAAATGAGATCAGGGAATTTATTCCTTCCATCTGTGTTAAGCCACTGTGGCTTAGCTGCACTTATTTAATGAAGCTCAAAACTTACGTTTGGCAGTCTTCTCCATACAGGTATTATCTCTGTGTTATAGTAACCATCATATCTACTACTTCTTCCAGGCCTAGGGGTGGTAACGGCCCACTGATATTGGTTCTCTAGGAATTCTTCTAAATTTCTCTAAAACTTGCTAAATCCCTTAGATGTGTGCGCTGTTTTCTGACACTACACAAATTGACAGTTCAAGTTAGGTTGTTAGGGTATAGATTTTTTTGTTTTTGTTTTTGTTTTTGTTTTTGGTACTGGGGATTAAACCCAAGGGCACTTAACCACTGAGCCACATCCCTGGTCGGTTTTTTATTTTTTATAATGAGACAGGGTCTTGCTGTTAACTTTCTTAGGGCCTTACTGTGTTGCTGAGACTGTCTTTGAACTTTTGATCCTCCTGCCTCAGCTTTGCCAGCCACTGAGATTACTGGCATGCACCACCACACCCCATTCAAATTCATTTTTATTAGTTTTCTTTCCTGAAATATTCAAATATTCTACCAAGTTTATATTTATTTGTTTGTTTTCAATGCTGGGGATTGAACTCAGGGACACTTAACCACTGAGCAACATGCCTAGACTTTTTAAAAGTACATTTTATTTTGAAAAAGGGTCTTGCTAAATTGCTCAGGGCTATGTTCAGTTGCTGAGGTGGCTTTAAACTTGTGATCCTCCTGCCTCAGTTTCCTAAGCAGCTGGAATTACAGAAGTACACCATTGCTCTTGATGAATGCATCTATTTTTCAAACCAGAAGACAAGAGGAAATTTTTTAAACCATTTTTTAGAAAATACTTGGTGAACATTTGTGGAAACTTGCAATTTAACACTAGTGCTATCTGAGGGAAAGGAAGTCATGCATAATGACATTTATATACTGGGCACCACCTTAGGGATTTTGTACAATGTATCACACTTATGCAAATGTAATTTTCTACTTCCATATTTTACAAATGACATCAACCAGACTTTGTTATACCTCAAGCAAGCAGAAGCAGCAATTCAACATTGAACCACACGGATTGATAAAATTAGTTCGTAAATTGTATGCATAGATAAAGGTGGCAATAAATCTATGATATATGAAGTAGGGATCTCTGCTTTCCTCTAAGAATACTTTCCTTCTAGTTTTAAAATAGTGAAGAATTACTCAGCAGATACCATGAATTCTTTTTATTTGGATACCACACTGCCCAGCAAGTACCATGGGAAGCAGTTAGGGCTGCAAATAAGTTCAAGAAATTCATAATCACACTTTTTATTTGAATCCCAATTGAACATTATCTAAACTGTAAAGTTTCCAACATTTCTTCTGTATATTACAGAAAATAATAGTATCACCCGCATAGGATCTCTGAAATCATGAAAATATGTACATAAAGTTCAGCTGAATACCTGGGAGACAATGAACTAATATTTCTAATATGACAAATGAATCTGAAATATCATTATTAATAATAGTGCTGTTTTAGTTCCAGAATTTAGCTTATTGTGTGTGCCCTGTGGATTCTGAATCACTGTTGTGGATTTTATATCAAAGCTTAATGGAGATTTAAAGATATAGGTTAAATGTGGTTGTACAAAGGTTTATAAATCAAACAACATATTTTTGCATGTGAATCAAGGATAAAAATGGGCAGTCATATTTTCATATATCTGTTGTCCAGTTAGATTTCTTCTGCAAAGTGTCTATTTAGATCATTTGCCCATTTTTAATTGTTACAAGCTCCATTTGTTGTTGTTTCCTTTTTTTGAGTTTTTTATACTGTATATGTTAATCCTTTGTCAGATGAATTGTTGACATATATTTTCTTCCATTCTGTAGGTCGTCTCTTTACTCTGTTGATTACATCCTTTTCTGTGCAGAAACATTTTAGAGTGCACTGAAATATCCCACTGAACCTCATTAGCAGGTACAGTCAATGAATGTTAATCAAGAATAAAACAAAACATCAAAATACCTAAAAAGAATGGGTAGGCATAAAAAAATGTTGGCTGCAAATATCTTGCCTGCAGCCCCACGGGTTTGGAAAATGACACAGAGGTCAGAGCTTGAAAAGATGCCATATCTAAATAAAGAACCTTCAAGTAAAATAATATGCCGGTGTCTCAGGCATGACACACGACTCACTAAATCAATAAGGCAAGACCATGGAGGGTTAAAAGAAGCTCCCTGAGTTGAGATGTTACATGATAAGTTCTTTCCTGAGGAAGATGCTCCAGGATAATAAAAATGTTGTTCAAACATATGGGAAAGAGAGAGGATGACTAAAAATCCTGAGAGATCATTAACAACAACAGCACGTAAGACCACATCTAGTTGGCAACCCGCGACTTGCCATCTTCCAGTCACGGTTGCTGTCAGACTTGCTTTCCTATGTTGGGTAAAATAATTTTTCCAGGCTGCCTCAAGATGAAATTCCACATCCAATCCTGGAAAATATGTTACATTGAAAATATCATATGCACTGAAGCTTTAATAGGCATATTTTAAATGACTTTAAGAAGGGGTCAAAGGAAAGAAGGAAGAAAAATAATGACTCCATATTTATTTCCTTGATTTATATACACATTTTAGATTTGGGTATCATATCTTCCCATTAGTTGTCTTTGGTCTGAACAAACCCACAACCTAGGTTTGGTGAGGCAAAATTGATTATATATAATGATGATATATATTTGAATGAAGTATACAAGATGATATTATGTATAGTACATATAAAATAAATGTATGCATGTTGTATATATTATAATTATTAAGAAATGCATCAGTCATGTCACATAATTTACTTTTTGTAAATTATCATAAGAAAACATGTTTTTAATATACTACATTGATAAGACCAAATGTCTTTCATATTGTTTGTTCTAATTAGAGATGAAAATTCATAAAGACTTAAGATTCAGAGGGAAAAATCTATCAGAAAGAAGCCAAAGGAGTTCAATTTACAGTTGTCAATCATTTTCCGGCTCTCACATACACCTGGGCATGTATGCACATTTATCGGGTCAGGAAGAATAACTTCAATGGTTCTTTACTGAGGAGCTGGAATCATGTTTATAATCTCTGAAAATCAGCATGTTTATGTATACGATACTTTGGATTTGTGTTAGTCCAACTCCACTCTGACTGATGATGAGAAATTTTGATACACAGAAAGGTCCTAGGTACTTGTCTTCTTTTTGTTTTGAATTTCCTAGAAAATCCTTATTTTGAGACCTCTGATTCATTTCAGAACAGTTTTTATAAATGTTCTGGAAACTGATGATTATTGTTCTAAAGACAAACTAATAACAAACATTGTATTTATCTTGGTGTCCCTCATGGTTCCAAGAGACCAACATTTTCCTCAGTTACTATTTACTGTTCAGTTCTTATTCTTAAAACATTGATTTGAAAATGGAATTGGGTGATTCAAAAGAGAAGAGATGTGGTGAGTGACATTAGCTTTAAATTGACAAAATGATTTATTATTTTTTAAGGAGAAAGCAAATTCCAGTTGAAGTTTGAGCTTATGATTTACTCATATTTTAATCCCTCTAAGACATATAAGCCTGTTAAAGGTGACAGTGAGGAGTAACTTCCCCAAACTGCATGATCTGAGAAAAAAAGTTCAAAATGTTGAAACTGGAAAAGAAATGGTTTTGTGGGAGTGAATTCCCTATTCTATTACATAAAATCATGTCTTCACCCCAAACCCTACACTAGGTTATCTGGATAGAAAGAATGGTTCTGATAGCTTGAGTCCCATCTCAATAGTAGCCAACCAGGGATGCTATCTAGAACCATCTTGTACTTTGTACACTTGGGATTGCCAAAGCAAAAAAAACACATGCTCTTAACATCTATTATTATCAAAGCAGAACTCATCGAAAGTCAAATCGATTTCAATGATAATTTGATACCTTGTCTTCCCAAGATATTTGAGAAACAAAGATCAATAGGTCAGAAGTTGGGTATATTTTCACAGGATGATTCTTTTTTAAGCAGTAGAGCAAAGATTAGAATTCTTATGAAAACTGAGTGCAATCACTTTATTTAAGAAGATCGCTAAGAATAAAAACTTTGTTTATAGACCAATATTTCTAACTTTTCATTTTATGGTATAAGAGAATGTATGTACAACAAAATTATACTACCATTTTAGTATCTCTAAATTTCACTTATAATTAACTAAAAAAGCAAAATAAGAAGTTTATAAAAAGTAGTTCTAGACTCATTTCAACTAGTGTAATCCTTTGTGATTACTTGAGTGGTTACGAAGTCTACACAGTAGAGTTAAAAATCAAGGTATTTTTGTACCTCTACATTGTACAATGAGTCAGAATTCTGGTCCTGGAGATGCTCAGTAAATAATTTGTGGAACTAGAAAAATGAATGAATGAATACCTCTCGGCCACAAACTCAGAACTTACACTACAATGGTGTTGGACAAGATGGATTCTGGTTATCTTCCAAAGGTGATTCCCAAATTAAAACTATACTTTTGCTCACCCTTATTCCAACATTACTTCCAATATCCATGAATGCTACAAAAACCTTAAAGAAGCATCTTGGTTGCATTTATGAGTAGCACTTTACATCATAAAGTCTATTAATTCCAAAAATAATTTCCTTTTTTGTTCATTTTAGTGCTGAAATTATGTAAGATGAGAAGTAAACTAATTTTTAGAATCAGCAAAACTTGATAGCAATCCTATTCTTCCTAGGTCTGTGGCCTTGGAAGATAAAATTTGTATATTTCACCCTTGGTTAGTTCATAGGCAAAGGGTGATATTTGCCACTTAGCCATGTTAGGGTGAGAAATGACAATAAATCCAAAATGTTTCTTGGAAACAGGCTCTTCAAAAACAATAGTAATATTAAAAACAATAGTGAAAATGTCTTAGTTTAACTAATCCCTTCAGGGATGTTTATAATGGGCATTATTCATGAGAGATTTATGTATACAATATGACTTTTGGGAAAATATAATTTATTTGAAAAATAGTTTTAAGTGACCTCAATGATTGCAGATGAACTCAATTGTCCAATGGAGTGAGTTTAAAAACACATGGAAAAATGTGAGATGATATGATTTCAATTCCTTTTCCCTCTGCTCATGTTGTCAGTAGAATTTTCATTTTGCGCTATTAATTTTGGAATAGGTGTTATAATGAAAGTTTAGAAAATTTTGCCTGCTGGAGTTAAGGAGTACCAGGCAGAACCAAAGGAGCTATTTTAAGTGAGCTTGGCAGGGGAGCCTCCCTACTGGAGAGAGGAGGAGAAGAATGGGATGTCAGCCTTGGCAGAAACTCTGCACATCAATGCCAAAGTGACAGGACTTGGGTAAACAGCAGGTCCTGGCTCTGATGTCCAAAGAAATACCCTGTCAAACCCTTAGATTGAAATTGCACAAAATATTCCCACATGGAAGTTTAGAAAATTCATCTATATACTTGAGCATCATGTTCAGCAAGCATTATATGATTAGCATATTGCACTGAATAGAGCTTGTGGTTAAAATGACTGTGGAATTGACTACTGGAAAGAGCGAATCACCCACAGTCTGCAATTCCTTCTTCAAGTAGGAAAGAAGCCATAAAATTGCCTTTTAAGTGATTGATTTTAACACAATTGCCCATTAATGACATCAACAAAGGGGCTACAAGAGATGTTTTTAATATCTAACCAATATAATAGTGGTGATGATGGAGATGTTCATATTGATTTTTATGATAGCTATAATAACTGGGAGGATGAACTCTAAATTGTATTTCCATTGGGAGCCTAGATATAATCTAGCAAGCTGAGGAGACATCTAACCATCTGCTTGAATGAAAGCCAAGGAAACATGTGAAGGGGAGAGTGAGTGGATACTTAGAACAGTCAGACAACCAACAAAAATACCAGCCTCTGAAACTCACGATAGTGCCCCAGATGAAGCAATAAATCACCTTCATGGGAGAGAAACTGAAGCAGCCTACAGAAACCCAGCTCAGGTACAACAGGGGCATCAGAGGGAGAGAACATGGAATGTCCCACTGCGGACCTTCAAATGTCCACTGACTCTGATCTCTCTTCCTAAATGTTAGTGTCAGTTTCTGGAAACTGTGTCAGAAATGCCAATAATAGAGAGTAGTTCAAATAAAGAGTAGTGTTTAACATTGGATAAGGTTTTTGATTCTGGAATCAGAGAAAACAGATACATGATTTACTAGGTGTACATCAGTGGATGAGATACGTAATTTCCCTGATACTAATCTAAATTAGATTATGGGTGCTAACTTTGTAAGATTTGAGGTGGATTAAATAAAATAAAGACTACATATCATAGTGTCTCATATTATTATCTATTTTTCAATAAAGAATATTTATGATAATTTACATGATAAATGTATCCATTTTAGTATCTCTAAATTTAATATCTCTGCTCTTTGAATAATAGTGTATGATCTACCTATGACACCCTTCAATCCTTAATCATGACTTGGTTTATTTCTCTGCCTGAATTGGATCATTTCTTCCTTCATCAAAATTATAGGTAAATAATTTCTACTCAGAAAAAAGTGTGACTTTGGTGATGGACAATATTCATCTTTTAGGTACAAGTGTTACTGGAAGCAATTTCCCTGACCAATATATTAGAAGATATCAGAGGACTACCCATAACCTTGAGAATTTCAGACAAGAGAGGGTGACCTTGGAATTGAGGAGTCCTGAGCCTAGCACCAACTTAAGGTATCTTTTATTCATAATATTTAATACCTGAGAAAAACTGAAGAGGTGTGCACATGTGGTACAGACAGGCTAATGCAATTATCACCTGCACATTTAGCTGCTGTATCACCTAGATACAAATTTAGATCTGTTTGTCTCAGTCTATGCTTCCCCAAGACACCACACTGACTCACAGCACATAGTTACTCTGCTGTTTCAATTTTTCCCCGTTCTCCCTGTGCACATACTGTTTCTGCTGCCTGGTGGTTCCTAACTTGGCAAACTTCTGCTTCTGTCAAGATATATAAAAACATTACCTCCATGAAGTCTTTCCACAAACCCCAGGACAGAACTAATTGCTTCTTCAATTTCAAAGTACCTTTTCTTAAACTTATATTAAGGGATCTAACACAGTGTTCATGGCTGTATTCCCAGTACCTGGAACAATGCCTAGCATATAGCACATAGTCAATAAATATTGGTTGAATAAATGAATTGCACTTTAATGATTTATACACAGCCTTTCTCTCTTTCTAGACACTCAGCTCCTTAAAAGAGTGTATAACTAATTTGCTAAAAATGCTGAATGGGACATTGTGAAATACTGAAAGATTTTTTTTATCATTTTTCCCATTCTCAGATTTTTAAAAAGCCCAATGCAATCTTATACCAAAACTTTGATCTTCCACTCAGTTCAAATCTCTGTCCTCCCCAGTTATAATTCTCTGCATGACCCAGACCTCAAAGACTAAAAGAGATAAATGAACATATTGTGTGTGTGCTGTGCCTACTCTCTTCCTGGATTCACCATTTTTATAACTGCTTATGGTTTGGATATGGGGGAATGTGTCCCACAAAAATTGAAATCAAATCCCCATTGTGAGGTATTAAGATGATGGAAACTTAATCTGTGGTTTTCAAAGTGGGACCTATGAAGTTTGATTAGGATTAGATAAGGTCATCAGGATGGAACCCGTGACTGAAACTTCATAGCTTTATAAGAAGAGGGGGGGTAAGAGCCCAGAGGAGACATGTACACAAGATTTGATTCCTGTCTCTTGCCATGTGATGCCCTGCACTGCCCTGGAATTTTGGCAGTAAAAAGGTCTTCACCAAATGCATCCCCTCAATGCAGCACCTATAGAACCAGGAGCCAAAATAAAACTCTTCTCTTTATAATTTACCTAGTCTGCAATATTGTGCTATTAGCAACAGAAATTAGACTACAAATATAGCTTTATTTCTGCCCAAACATTGGATTCATTGGGAAATGAGGCCTAGAAATAAAAAGATTAAAAAAATGCCTTATTTCATTGGTGCAGTTATAATGTGAATTTAATGCTCTCATTAGATTATGCTCTCAAGAAAACCCTTGTGAGCTCCTTTGAGATGTTTATGCAGATATCCTTCAGAAACATTGTGTGGGACACTCTCTGGCCATGGATCAACTCACTTTTCACAGATTGTCTGGCTACAAACCATCACCTTTTGCAGAAAAGTGGAGAAAAAAAGACATCACAAACTTCTAATTATTCTCTTCAAGAAGTTATCACTATTAATCCTCTTCCTTATCTATTCATATAATGAAGATGAGTGACAATTCTCTATTATTTTTTGCCTAAGTTCTATGCTGGAAAACCTCCCCTTTAGCATCTTTCTTTTTTTTACTTTTAAAAATTTGTTCTAATTGGTTATACATGACAGTAGAAAGCATTTTGATACATCATACGGAGATGGAGTATAATTTCTCATTCTTCTGGTTGTACTTGATATGGAATTCAACCAGTCATATAGTCATATATGTACATAGTATAATAATGTCTGATTCATTCTACTATTCTTACTACCCCATATTCCCTCCCTTCCCTTCACTACCCACTACTTAAGCTAAAATAACTCTGTTCTTCCTAGCCCTGCTCCCATTGTGAATTAGCATCAGCATATTAGAGAAAATATTTATTTTTTTTGGGGGGGATTGGTTTATTTCACTTAGCATGATATTCTCCAGCTCCATCCATTTACCTGCTAATGCCATAGTTTCATTCTTCTTTATGGCTGTCATCTGTTGAAGGGCACCTGGGTTGGTTTCATAGTTTAGTTATTGTGAGTTAAGCTGCTATACATATTGATGTGGCTGCATCACTGTAGTCTGCTGATTTTAAGTCCTTTGGTATAAACTGAAGAGTGGGATAACTGGGTCAAATGGGGTTCCATCCCAAATTTTCTGAGGAATCTCCATACCACTTTCCATAATGATTGTACCAATTTGCCTTCCCACCAGCAATGTATGAGAGTACCTTTTTCCCCACATCCTCATCAGCATTTACTATTGTTTGTATTCTTGATAATTACCATTCTGGCTGGTGAGTCTCACCCTTTATCATTTTTAAAATTATTTTTAAATTTGTTCTAATTAGTTGTACATGATAGTAGAATGCATTTATACCTTTTGATAGATCATACATAAATGGAGTATAATTTCTCATTTTTCCTATTGTACATATTGTAGAATCACATCAGCCATGCAGTCATATAAGTACTGAGATAATAATGTCTGTTTCACTCTACTATCCTCCTACACCCATACCCCTCCCCCTCCCTTCACTCCCCTCTACCTAATCTAAACTAACTTTATTATTTCCAGTGCCCACCCCCTGCTTACTGTGAATTAGTGTATCACTTGGGGGAAGCCATCTATGGCCAGCAAATAAGGTGACCTGTCAAACATAAATATCTGGCTTCCAGGAACTGTCAATCACTGAGAGATTGTTCTAGATGGCCTGGAGTATGTAGTTTCCATGCAGTGGCTTGTGACAGGAATTTGCAGGTCCTGCTGGGATGACCTGCTAGAGCAAAATGGCTAGCTTAACTCCACCCCATCCTGTTTCTCACAGAAACAGCTCCTCCTGGTCCCCCTTTTACCCGTACAGCTATAAACAAAGGAAAGGTGGGCTCTTCCATCTTTGTTAGAGCCAGATCTTCACATGGTTCAATCTGTCACACCCCTGATTCAGAAGATAATTGTCTCCTGTGGTTTTTCTATTAAGTTTCTTAGTGATTAATTGACAGCTGGCCCATTCCTCAGACAGAAATCTTTCCCTCACCCACACTGGACATGTGACAAAACTCATGAATGACCTATTTATTTTTAACCTGATGTAAAACTATAAATATTAAGTGAACAATTAATAAATATATGGATGAATGGACAGATGAACGGCTGAATGGAAAAATATTACCTTTATAAGTTTGAAGAAATATGAACATTCTGTATATTAACCCTCCCAGTGAGAGTCATGAGATGGTGAAGAGGGTAGTGGGGATAAGGTTGATGCCAGGGAAAAGACTCCTGATGGGGAGAGAGATGTAATTGCCCATCCTCAGCTCCATCAGTGCCAAAGTTCTGATCTCCAAGTTGACAGAAGCCAGAAATACAGGCCTCAGATGTCAGTTTAATAATTTGGAATCTATACATGAAATTCGTTGACAATGCTGCTTAAAATAAGTTTCCATAATCTTTTTTCTTGATAACTGATTTCCTTTTTTTATGTCCTTTGTGGTTTTTGTTTTAGTTTGGTGCTTGGGATTGAACTTCACTCATGTGCGGCAAGCACTTTATGACTGAACTACCTATACCTCCACCAGCCAGTCCTGCTCATGAGATTCATAACTGAGTGAAAACTAGGTTTGAGATTGAATATAAATAAATATTAATTACTTTGGAGGAAGAAGGTGTTTTTCTTTCCATTTTTTAATTTTAGGACAGCAGGATATTTTAGCTACATTATGTGTTGAAATAGCTCTTTGGGGAAGAGTTATTAATTGTATATGCTTTCATTTGTAAATTTCATTGAACTGACTAGAATGTATTTTTTATTAAATTCCTTTTTCTAGGCAGAAACATGACAAAATTCAGTACTTTTCTGATTCTCTTTGAAGTAACAGCTATCCTAAAATCACTTTAAATAACATAAACAACATTGGTGTTTTGTGTCCAAAATATGAACCAAAACTTCACATTTGAACTGCATATTGTTTTGTTTGTTTGATTTTCCTTACACAGATCAGACCATCTTTGGACTTAAGCTCTGCAATAGTGGAAAAGAAGGTGTTTTGGTTTTGTTTTGTTTTTCCTCCTTCATACTCTTACTTCTTCGTCTGTTTTCTAACGACTCAATTCTATGACATCAAATCTGGGTACTGGCAAGAGGTAGCAGAGAAAAGAAATACAGGTAAGGAGATAGGTCACTTATGTATTGATTGGTGACTGATGGTTCTTCATGAGTCAAGGCTGGTGATCCTAGATGGGTTAGTGTATGGGCTTTGATATAGTTATCCATGTATAGAAAACTACACTGAATTTCTACACACAGAAATTTGTCACTGGATTTCACTTTTATTGTATCTTGAAGTTTTTCTAGAATCTTTATTTTTAACATAAATTTATATATTGAATAGCTATATCCAAGGTTCAATTACAGACGTCCCTTAAACTGCTAGATCTTCAACTACATGTAAGTTAAAACGTTCCATGTTTAGATAAGGTAGTCATACATTTCTTAGATTCTCTGTTTTTACTTGCTCTTAGTGGCTCTTAAGAAAAATGGAGCTTAAGAGTGCTGGTTAATTCAGTTAATTCAAGTTAATTCAACTTGTAATTGAGATGAAGTGGGAGGCACTGCATGCTCTGACTCATATATTTCCCTTTGTAGGTTATTTCTTTCCTTTTCCAGTCTCTTTGAGAATTCAAGTGCTAGCAGACCATAAGCAGCTGTGTGGCTTTTCAGATGAGCAAAAAATCTTGAAACTACTGAATGAAAATTTGTCTTTTTACTCTCTTCATACGGTTTCAGCAAACTGAATTATCCTATTCATTACATGAAAATTCCCTCTGATCAGTGAAATAGCTACTAATGAATAAAACTGTAAACAATTAGAAAAATCAAGTTGCTGAAAATCTAAACTATTTATCTGCTTCAACAGCCAATGGGAATATGGCCAAACGAAACAGTGTTTGCTTTCTTCCACTGTCCCAAGGTTTAGTTTAGAATTTTTCATCAAACTTCATACCTTTCATTCTTGAGAAAAATAATATTAAATTTTGTTTGAAAAAAATGAAAACCAGAATAGGCATAATTCTTGAAAACAAGTGGATAATTTTGCCTCTCCTATATATAAAATACCTCATAATATCATAATAATTAAGAGCTTTGATGTAAGAATAAACTAATATATAAATGAATATTTTAAGGGTTCAAAATAAGACAAAATAGTTTATTATATAATAAAGGTATCATTTTAATGCATTGAAAATGAATGAATAATTGATAGCTAGAAGAACTAGCTATTACTTCGGGGAAATACACATACATTACACATATGGGTGGATCTTTGTAAATACATATTCATAATGCTTTGCTTGACAAAATTCTACTTAAAATCAAGACTTAAAGTTGAAAAACAATAATAAAATATGTGAAAATAGCACATGAATAGAATAGTAACATTATAGGAATAAAGATTAGCTTCATAGGTGTGACAAAAACCCAAAACCTTAAAATGTAAACATTCATTAAAATTTTTAAATTTCTCAAGATTAAAAATTATATAAAGATAACAATAACTGAGAAACATGTATAACACATGATTGAACATGACATCTCTTTTAAGTAAACACAATGAAAGCATGCACAAGAAGAAGAAAAGTCTAGAAACCCAATAGGAAATCAGGCAATGTCTATGAAAAGGCAGTTTACTGAGAATAAAATTCAAATATATCCAAATATATATGATGATGGTCAACCTCAACTGATTTAGAGCAAATTAAGACAATGAGATTTTTGAAAAACCTCCGAGATGAGCAAATGAAGACTAATTAATAAATTCAGTGTCAATAAAAATATGGGATGTTCTAATATCCTATGGACAGATGTGTTGGAAGTATATTTTTAACAATGAATATGGGAATACCTAAAAAGTTTTAAATATGAATTATCTTTATATCACCTTTTACCAGTTTGGTTGATTTAGCAATCCACTTTTAGCAAATTAAAGTAGAACTATACTGACATCTAAGAATGTTTCCTTTCCTATTGACAAGAACTATACTGGGAAAAGCATAAATGTTCATCAATGAAGCACCAGATTTGAACCTGTATATCCCACCAATGCAGTGCTCTTAAGCAACATGGAACACTGTTGAATAACAAGTGACCAAGGCATGTGACAAAATGATAGGTACAGAATGATCCCAACTGAGTAAAAAGTTTAAACCACAAGGTAAGACCCAAAGACTAGCACTATCCTACTAACAGTGAATTGCTTTGGAGATGGAGTTGTAAGCAATAAAGGAAAAGCACATTACTCTTATTTTTTGTACCTTAGTAGTTTATTTTTGCAATGAGAATGTGTTGCTTTTATAATAAAAATCACATCAAATTTAAAATATAAAACAGAAGTAGACAGAAGACCAGGCAAAAATAATGCCCAGATTTAAACAGAGCATAGCATTAATAATAATGTATTATATGATGCTATATAAATTGAAATTTTGGAAATCTGGCCAAAAAGCTTAGCATGAGAAGTAGTAAGCACTAAGTAAGCAGTTAGTTCAGACCAGGATGAAACAATACTTTCTCATCTTTATTCAAACAGGATCAGTTCCAAGAAATAAATTCCTTTTTTTTTTTTTAATCAACTCTGAGAATAGCAGGTCCTACTGAAGAAATTCACCCTAATTTTGACACAAGGAGATCAGTATGTGAATACTCATAGAGCTAATTGTTCTGCTTTATGACATAATTTCACAACTACTTGTCTCATTATTTATCTTCCAAGGCTGCTAGGGAAATTACGTGAAAAAATAAATGTGAAAATATTATCAACGTGTACATTTAGGGTAATTATTATTGTTCAACTATGTTGACTTAAGGCACAAAAACATCACCATGAGTAATAACTATGAGTTTTAAAAATTGTTGCTATTAAATTGAAATAAGAAATACTGTTTGGGGCCTATCAAACTGACAAAGCATAAAAACACTTTTGATAAATTCAGTGTTGTGGAGGAGTAAAATTGGTTGTCTCTCTTGAAGGCAACTTGAAAATATATGTTAACATGTCTTAAAATACGCAGATCCATTGAATCAGTAATTCCCTTTCTAAGAATACATCTCAAGGAAATAATGTATAACTATTTCATTCCAGCATAATTATAAGATAGAAAATTAGAACTGATATAATAGCCAACAACAGGAGACTGGTTAAATAATTATGGTGTTCCATGTAGTCATTAAAGTAATTCTGTAGGAAATCAGAAATTGTACATAAAGTATTATTGAATGAAAATGACTAAACAATGTACTTTCAGTATGATTCAGTTTTGTTTAATTTTTTTTCTTATTCAGGCATGATAAATGGTTTAGGAGGAAATTTAATAAGTTGTTCACATTATATTTAAATGGTATGATCATGGGTGCATTTTGTCTTCTGCATGGTTCTTTTGGTCTTCCAAATTGAAATTTATTTTTCAGATGAAGGAAAAGGCACGTGTTATTAAATGTCTTGGATTTTAATGCACATTGTTTTCTTCAGAAAAGAGCAATGAGAGAAAGTATTATTTTCACTTGCAGTAAGACATGATATTTTCATGACTTCCTTCTTTGGTGCAATTCATAGAGCCTGGTAATATTGGGCTTAGGTGAAATACAATTTTAAGATTTTTTTTTCCCATTTTCAAGTAAACTTATTTGAACTATGGAGACTCTCTTGATTGAACAAGAAATTGTTCATAACATAACACTTCGTTACTCTACCAACCTGAATACACCACTATTTTATTATAAACTGTTAAAGAATACAAAAGGAAACATATGGAGCCATAAAGTTATGTAATTTATGGGTATGGAGTGTAATTTTGTTGATTAAGTAAAAAGAGTCATGCAGTAATTATTGGCAAATTGCTATTGGCTGCCCAGGAGGTTAACCAGGTTCCTGTACTAGGCAGTGAAGGGAGACAGGGTACAGGCAGTGGAAGTAAATCCAACCATCCTGAGTGCTCATCACACACCATGGTGCTTCTGACATACTATGCTTTTGGCCAGTTATTCTGCATAAGCTATCTTCGGCAACACTTGCAGCATCTTTTCATTCCAGTCGTTTATTGGAATCATCTCTCCGAGGGGTCTTATTTTGAAATGTAAACAACTATGTTACCATGCCTCACTGCAGATATAGGGAATAAAAAATATCTGGTGTAGGACCCTACAATCAAAACTATTTTTCAAAAGAAAGTCTCAAGTAGTTCTGAACTTCTGGCCAAACATCCATATGAAGAGACTTAATGTTTTCACCATAAGGATACATAATGTGATGAGATAGGTATAGTTTTTCCCATTCCCAATGCTGGTAAAGACAGGTCTAGCTGACCACCAAGTAAACACACACGTATGGACATAACAAATAAATTATGTGTAATAAAGACTCTTCAACTCAATACTAGCATGGGAGAATATAGTTGCATGCTACATCTAGTAAATGCAATACATTCATGTAAATTAATTATATGATTTCAAAAATGAATAGATTGAGATTCAGTCAGCGGTAAGACAACCGCCCCAAACCAAAATACAATAAAAATTAAGGTGAAAGTGACCATGTGGTTTCCTTAATCTTGATATGAACTCTGTGTATGAGCAGTAAAATCACACTCATAGTTTTTAACATGTGATAGGAGGCTCCAGCAGAGCCTCAAAGAGACACACGGTGGAAATGAATGGGACCTGGTTAGCTTGGACTGATCTAGATGCCTGAGTTGATATGTATGGCAAAACCATCCAGGAACGTTGAAGAGAATATTTTCACCAGGGTATTTGATGAATATTCTAGAAAGAAAGTGGGAAATACAGAGAATAATAGAGTAACGCCCAGAATGACCCTTCAATAAGAAGAGGAAGATAAGCAGAAGAAAGCAAGGTCTAAAAATTCCAGGAACATGAATGAAATTAGAACTTGCTGGGTTAAGGAGAAAACACGGTTTTCTTGACACCAGACTTTCTTTTGAAAGCATTCTTCAAGTAAGAAATGGCTTCAGGGCAAAGATAAAATCCAGGATGGAGGGGTAGAAATCTCTACTAAAGTCTTATAAATATCTTAAGGATGTGCCTCTTAGTATTTCTTAAATAACACAGATTCTAAGAACTTGAAGGGCATTTTACCATAGTTACCTCACACAGGACAGAGAGCACAGCATGTTTTGTCTAAGAAAGAAGCACAATTTGATACCCAGAAAGCCCAAAAAGGTTGTAAAGAAATTATATCACTACATACTGAATGTGACAGAAATATTACAAAATAAAAACAGGTCTAGGTCACCCATGTTACTTCCGTCCACAAGTGAGCTGTAAAATCTACTCAGCTACAAATGTAGAGTATCCTTTATAGAAAGGGAATGATGGCTGGAGAGAAGAAACCAAGAACTCAAAGAACAGAGCCAGGAGCTGCAAAAGGTTATTCATAGGGAGCATGACCAGACCATAATCAAGAAACTGAAACTGCTCTGAAGTAGAGACGGATGAATGTTTCTAGTTTACATTTAAGAAGGGAATTAATTCGTGTTTCTGCATAGAACACAATATGAAACCAATCTGGTGAGGACTACAATCAGAATGATGTTTGCTTACCATCTCAAATTTTTTAAAAAATTTTTATTTATTTATTTATTTATTTATTTATTTATTTATTTATTTTGACAGACTTCATTTGGATTCATTGTGCACAAATGGGGTACAACTTTTCATTTCTATGGTTGTGTATGATGTAGATTCACACCATCCTTGTAATCA
This sequence comes from Glaucomys volans, assembly GCA_020662805.1. Lineage (NCBI taxonomy): Eukaryota > Metazoa > Chordata > Mammalia > Rodentia > Sciuridae > Glaucomys > Glaucomys volans. The sequence continues at coordinate 77,673 of JAJEJO010002304.1, read as the reverse complement.
TACATGTACATAGAGTAATGATGTCTGTCTCATTCCACCATCTTTCATACCTCCACCCCCTTCCCCTTTCATTTCCCTCTTCGTAATCTAAATTTCCTCCATTCTCATATTAATTTGATGACAAAGAATAGTGGTAAAGCAATCTTGGATAAGCAGTATCCTCTCTAATGACCAGAAAATAATGCGCAAGTAAAGTGTACATGACAGGCACATCAAAGAAGCAATGTGGGCAAGGACTAGTCTTGATTTGCTTTTAGACCAGGGGAAAAAAACACTCTTGAGATCCAAGAACTATCAAAGGAGTTGGGTCTATTTTGAAGAGAAATAAGGTCCTACTATCAACACTTTTATCATTAAAAGAGTTAAATTTGATATTTCATATTAAATTGACATTATTGAATAATTAGTACTTGATGTTGCATGCCAAAGTGAACAAGGAGAATTTTGAGATGGATAGTTTGTTTTAATTCCTCTGCATGTACTAGTGCAGGATGAATATTGAGTTTCCAGAAGAAAGGAAAATTCCTACAGAACTCTGAAACCTTTTTCTACATCCTGGATAACAAAATTTCAATCATGGGAAGACTTTATGATCTATGAACTCTACGCTTTAAAATTATATCTTGTTTCTATTATCTATTGTTGTGTAATAAGCACCAACATTTTAGCAACTTTAAGTGATATCCATTGTATTTTATTTCACAGTTGTGTGCATTGATTTTGCATACCTCGCCAGTTCTTTCTCTAAACTAACATGGAGCATCTTACATAGAAGAAATCAGATGGTGGGTGGGACTAAAATCAGCGTGAGGTGTGATGGAGACAATGGGAGAATCATGTCTCTCTTCTTCCTTATGTGCTCTTGGGGCCCCTCCTCTCCACATGGTTCATGAATTCTTCTCTACTCTTTTTTTTTTTTGCAGTGCTGGGGATTGAACCCAAGGCCTTGTGCTTGCAAGGCAAGCACTCTACCAACTGAGCTATATCCCCAGCCCTCTTCTCTACTCTTGTGAAATACCTGGACTTTTGACATAGCATCTCTGGGTTCCCAAAAAGCATTGAAGTGAAAGTAACTTGGCAAGCTTAAGGATTAATCCCAGCACTGATGCAATATCATTTTGCTGCATTTTATTGATAAAACAAATCACAGGGCTAGCTAAGGCCATGAATCCAGGATGCAGGGTGGATTGGGAGTCAAATTAGAAGAAGATGAACTCTGACAATGCAGTAGATATTCTGTTTCAGGCAGTCTGGTAGTATCTGATAATAAGTAACTCTCCTATATAGGCTGTCTGCAATAAACCTACAATCTAGTGAGAGAGATAAACATTTAAAAAAGAAAAAAATTCATTATACCAACTGCTCTGAACAAGTACTTTAAAAATTATTTTTCCTAGCTACAAAGCTTAGAGAAAGCATCCTGAGGAAGGTGATCTTGAGGCTGATCTGAATAATGAATATGAATGATCCATATGAGACAAGAGGATGTGAAGAGTATTGCAGCAAGAAGACAATAGCATAAATATAAGCCACAGCAAACACCAGGACAGCAAAGACAGTGAGGCTGTATCTTAAAAGTGAGAGGCTACAGCCATAGATAGTATATAGGAGTTTTGCTTTGTCTTCATCTTAGAGTATCGTGAAGCTTCCAAAAGGAGAAAGTGACAGGGTCGGACTTGTATTTTGCATTTAGCTGAAGGGTAGAGAGGATTAGAGGGAATGCATCAGAGAGTTTACTCTACCTCTTCCAAGAGATGTGAGCTTCCTCCTCTATCTCCTACATCTGAGGTTTGCTGGATTTGTGATGGACAGGCTCTCACAGAATTGCTCTCATTTCTTCTCTAATCAATTTTATGGCTTTCATTGCTTTTTCTTACTCAGATAAAAGCTGTAGTGGATCCAAAAGAAATCACAAAAAAGGGGTGATTGAAACCAATCAAATGAAATAAGAAATATCTTAAAAGGCAGGCAAGACACGGAATCATCTTGCCTCACTTTGAACTCAATTCCTAGAGAAAGACCTCATCCCCACTATGAATTCTTATGGAATTGCCAATAAGGCAAAATTGATATATTATTTTTACTTTTCGATGTTTTCTTGAAACTCAAATCCTAAACATTCCTATCAATTTATCTATTCCTCCAAACTAAAGTGTGCATTGTGGCCAAGGTTGAAAAAGACCTAAGTTCAAACTTTCATTTTGCTGGATGAACAGATATAAGCTCACAGACTTCTATGAACTTCAATCATTTAGAGTGATGCTATAAGTCAATGGAATAAAGCATGCAAAGGCTTAGTCTGATGCAGTACACCCTAGTGGTTAAAAGATATAATTTGCAGCTAAATCAATCTTGGCTCTATTCCCAGCTCTGCCATTTGTTGGATCATGGCCTTGAGCAAGTTATTTGCAATGTTGATGCATCAATTCTTTTCTTATTTGTAAAATGCATATAAGCATATTACTTTATAGTGTTTTATGAGGATTATTTGACAAAAGCCATACATAGGACTTATTAGCGTATCTGGCATACAACCAATATTTAATAGCTGGTATCTGATACTATTATCAAAATTATTGGCTTCCAATTAAATTTATATTAATACTCTTTTGTCCTTCATCATGACTTTTTTTCATATGTTGCTATCTTCTCATGGTTGCTATCTAACTCCCTTATGTATTCTGCAATTTCCCTCTATTACACACCCCCACACACGCTCTCCTACTCTACTTTTATCCCTTTCACTCATTCAAAATAAACAATAAACACAGGGAAATAACAAACTATTCAGTCATCTAAACATTCATAAAGTTAACTCTTGGTAAGTTTTTCAACTAGGGAAAGAAATCACAATTTACAAGTTATCAAACTGATTCAGTTCTTCGTATGAGACCAGAGTTTTATAAATTCCCCTACCTCATCTGTTCTCAGTAGACAAACAAAAATTAGTACTAAAACATCCCACCCTCTCTCCCATAGATAGCCTGAAAGGAAAATGATTTAAATTTTCATGGAGTTGGTAACATATTTGAATTTACTCAAGGTTCAGTTAGTATTATTTTATATTCTAGAAACAAAAAATAAATCTTTAATTTCCATGAGTTATTTTGGTTTAAAGTAAAAATCCTGCAGTGAACAAAACTGTCATGTAAAATTTAACATGTAAGAATAAATCATGTCTTCCTTCACCTTTCTCTTCAGGACTAGAAGAGACACTTTGTAATACTAAGCACATTCTTGTTACGAAAGGACAGCTGTTCTGACATACAGTTGCCAAAAGGAAACCCTGGGAGACCTTTGGTTTCCTATTAAGATTGGTAGAAACCATAAAGAATTGATCAAAATATATGAAATGTTAATCAGGATACAATGGTCTAAGGATGCTTTTGGTAACGATATTGTCTATCCTTACTGTGAAAACTTGTTCCAGTTTTGAAATGACACAACGTTTATATATTCACATTACATGTTTTGTCCTAAGGAAAATGCTAATCTGACTAAGGTCTTGGGTGGTATTTGTCTTCACAAAATAAGCTTGTTCTTTCTACCTTTAAGAGTAGACCTTTAATTTTGCGTAGTTCTGTTGTATTTATACTAGATGGGCTTACTAGGTTAAAAACAAAATGGTTTACATATTGCGTTTTTCAGAAATAAAATAGATCACATTTTATGTAACATTTATAAATACAGTAGTTTCCAACAATTATTGAAAAACAGCTGTTCTTCTGTACCTCTTATATACTGTTAGCCAAATTTGGAAAGACTCCATTAGATTTTATGAAATATTGCATTTAAGAAAGGGCCTCCTTCAATATGTGTGATATCTAAATAGTGGAATTTTATAATTAAGTGCAGTGTAAAATTTATGTTGCTCTGTTCATGTGATTAAAATTCTTCTTACTCATGATAATGTACATGATACTAAACCTCATTAACTCAGGCCCTCTTCATTCAAAATGTGTGACAATTAAAGGGAAAAGAGAATTAGAATTATATTCATGGTTACCTATGAAGCAATCTTCTACTGAAAGGTATGGGGGAAGGTTTTCTTTTAACAACATGTTGAGAAACCAAATTATTTCTTGTATGAGAGTGCCACTTACTTGAATTATGATATTCATTAATAATAGTGGCTGCTGTCACAGTGATGTAAAATGATCCATGTGGTTTATATTTAGGTAGGGACAATTGATTTCAGTTTACAAATTTTAAAAAATCCTAGAGTTTCCACCCATTGTGAGGATTAAGGACTTATACATTTATTCAGGACATATATTTATAAAGGAGTGATACTAGGTTCAGGAAGGTTTCTCATTCCTGATAATTTTTGCATGCCTTATTTTCAAACCATGCTATCCAGTCTCCATTTAAGAACAACACTGGTAAGCTAATTAAATACAGAATTGTTAGCAGGACAATGAGTGCCTCTGCTTGGTATTGTTGGAGCATTTAAAAATAGTTTATACATATGATTAGTTTATATGCACTCCTTGCCTCTCCTAATAAGTTCTAAAAGAAGGAGATGGCAGCATTCTTGTAACTAATATAGAATGAATTTAAAGCAAACTAGGCACATGGCTGGAGAATATTCCCTTTTTACTTCTTTCTGCATAATTTTGCATGAAATCAACAGAGCCCCATCGAAGAAATGAAACAGAGGTTTCAGATAAGGATACAAGCATCTCTGAGAATCCAGCCCAATTTCCCTTCTGCATAAAATTACCTCTGAAATAAGACTAAAAATAAATTCCTAGTGTAAAAAAAGGTTGGAGTTGGCATAGGACCCTTTAGCCACATTTTAATTACCCCTCAACTCTATATGAAGTGTATCTTGTTTCTGTCTCACAGGGGGATTTGTTAAAACGTTTCAAGCAGGTACTCTGCACTCCAAATCGAAAGTCCATACTGCACAAAGCATTTCAGAGAGTGGGGAATTGCCCTTTAAATAGGACAGAATGAAAGGCTGTTTAATTGCTGCACATCACCAACCAACCAGTATGAAGCATAGCTGCTCAGAGGTTAGTTCCTGTCTTTTGCTCTACTATGAGCAAGATTAACATCTCAAATTTCATTGAATGCTGTCTTTATCTTTGGACCAACAGGAATGACTCTTTCAAAAGCACATATTGCGTGGATGTGCATAATTAACTGGCAAAAAATACAATATGCTAATGTACATATGAAATACAAAATGATAGCATAACAATACTGCTCATGGGATGGACAAATAGAAAAGGGAGACAATGTTAACTTTGTAATGTTTGGAGAAAGAAATACTAAAGAAGAGAAACACATTTTCACAAAGTTAATTTTACTTCTGGGTGAGCAGATATGGGTAAGATCCTCTCCAATTTTTTTCTGTTCCTGGATATTTTAAGAATAAATCTCACTTCCTAGAAGATCCAATCAAACACATTGACCTAGGCCTCTGACAGTCCATCTATCTTTATACATGGGTTGCACCTACAAGGGAAGCCTGATAAAATAGAAACACCTGGGACTAGAAAATCAGAGTGATCTGTGATTAAATCTTGAATAAGGTCATATATCATTCACATATGACAGCTAGATTTTTACATCGTTGAAATTTAATGTACTGCCCCTGAAGACACAATGACTCCTCCAAACACTCTTATTGCTAGGATGAGGTGTGATGTGTGCAGTTCACCCAAAACATAAGATGTTAAGGAAGTGGAAGTCATCCTTGTTCCTTCTGTTTGATCTCTAATATTCTATTTACTTTATTATAGCACTGGGTGATTTGCTTTATTATTACCAGGTTTCTTGTTCATCTAGTTTACATTGATGGTATATTTTCAATCTAAGTATATGTACCATTGATATTTTTGGAATATTTGTTGATATTGGTGTAATTCATTGTCCAAAACCAAAAGACTCAAGTCAAATCCATTGCTTATAGAAATGTATGTATGTATAAGCAGGAAAGACAAAAATAAGTCAATAAGCATTAACAAATTCTGTGACAATTTTTGTTATGTAGAAGAAATCACTTTACCCTATTGGAGAATAATGAAACTTTGGTTCACAAGGAGCTAATGGGGGAATCAATGTCCAAAACTAATTATGCTAGCTTAAATAAAAATATAGCTCAGTAAGGAAAAATTGACAACATATCTGCATAGCTTGCATTTCAGTTATAATTTAATTTTGAGAGAAGGATCCATGAGACATGAAGCATTGTAATGTAATAGTGAAGATGATGAGTCATTTAATAATTCTTAATGAAGAGCAAGTGATAAAGAAGACTCAGTTTGGAGGTTGGGTTTAAAGCAATCAGCAATTTTGAATATTCTAATGCTAGGAATATTTGCTATTCATATGTATTCATTCATCCAGTGTATTCATTTGTTTTTTCATTCTTCAAATTCATATTGAGATTATGAGATGAATACTGAACTAGGCACACAGGCAATGAAAGAAAATTTATGTTCCTGTGCTTCATGAAATAGCCAAAGAAATAGAAATGTAATATAGAGGAAAGAAAATAAATGAATAAACAGATTCATAAATGGGACAGTTTTTGCACTATGGCATACTATGGTACTCTCATTATGGTATAACTTTGTAGAAAATTTATAGTGTGATAGGTTAATGAGTAACTGGGGCAGACCAGTGAGGTGGGAATAAGCAGAAAAGTCCTCATCTGAAAAAAATGTATTTGAATTGATACGTAAAGGATGCAAAAACCAAGTCATGCAAAATTACAGATGTAATCATTCCAGCCAAATACAAGAGGAATGGTCAGAATATGCAAGTTATAAAACCACAGAGACCAGAATGACTGGAGGTTAATAAGTAAGAGGGAGAATGCTGAGTTTAATTTGGATGGATGAGTAACTCTTTCATATGCTTTTGGTTATCTCATGAAAAAAAATGGGACAGGGAGTGGGTCTGGAAACAAGGAGGTCAATAAGGAGTCTATTGAAGTCATATGTGGAAATGGTAGGGATGTGAACTAGGGTAGTGGAAGTGGAGATGCTTTTTAGTGTGGAACACAATTGTACCTAAAAAGAAAAACCAAAAAACAGAATTTAGTGAGTCAAAGGAAAAGAAATCACAGACATTGTCTTTGGTTTTAAGTTGAAAAACTGTAAGGAAGAGATTGCATTAGCTTAATTGTCAATGACCAGAGGAGATACAAACTGAAAGGATGGGAATGAATCAAGTGGTACTTTTCGATTTTCAGTTTGATTGGCATATTCTATTATATTACCAAAGTAGGCTTTCCTGAACAAGTACATCACCTTTTGTGGACAAGGGTGCTGTAAACAGACATGATGCATTACAGTGCTCCTTTTGGATAACTGCTGCACATTTAGGACATAGTTTCATGTTTTAAAAGGTCTGGTCTGAAACCTTGTTAGTCCATCTAATTGGCCAGAATGCCAGTGAAGTTCCTAATGTGGTTTATAAAGATCTTTATCAACAGAATTAACCAGACACAGATTATTGTATTTGCCTGGAGTTAATACAAATCTTATAATAAATCCAAAAGTCACTGTTAATACTGAACAACAATGAAAAAAACAATGTAGAATGTTGAATAAATCAGTCATTAGAGAAAAAGTCAAAATACATAGGATTAAATTTATGCTGTTTCACTTAAAGATTTATAACTCCTCAATCCTGGTTTCCTTACCTATGAAATAAATGTAAGTTTATATTTCACTGTATAGTTTTCAAGATATGTACAAGTATATAACAGTGCTAAAGCTTGATAGCGATGCTTAAGATAACACATTGGAGTCTAAGATAATATGCCTATTTAATACTTTAATTGATAATTATCCTACATTATCAGGTATTTTTTTTTTCACCAAACCTTACCTAACTTTGTTGTTTATTGAAATGCATAGAGGTCTCAAGAGAACTTCTTTTAAATACTTCCATGAAAATAAATTCTTAAGAATGACTTGGGGTGGAAAGAAGATGGTAGAATATGCTGACACATGGCATTTCTCTACCAGGGTTGTGTTTAGAACTTTTGTATGAACCTGTGACAATATCGTCATAGCAGGGTAAGAAGATGATAAGCCCTACCCTTAAAAACAAAAGCACAGTAAGGGAGTCTGGTCCTAAGTTGATATGATGAAAATTTGGATCTACTTTTTCCTCTACTAGGTGCAGGATCTCTGGTCTAATTCCTAGGTCCTTGATCCATTTTAGTTGAGTTTTGTGCAAGATGAGAGATAGGGGTTTAGTTTCTTTTTGCTGCATATGAATTTCCAGTTTTCCCAGCACCATTTGTTGAAGAGGCTGTCTTTTCTCATTGCATGCTTTTGGCTCCTTTGTCAAGTATGAGATAACTATATTTCTGTGGGTTTGTCTGTGGGTACTCTATTCTGTACCATTGGTCTACCTGCCTATTTTGGTGCCAATACCATGTCATTTTTGTTACTATTGCTCTGTAGTATAATTGAAGGTCTGGTATTGTGATACCATCTGCTTCACTCTTCCTGCTAAGGATTGCTTTACCTATTGGGTTTCATATTCTTCCAAATGAATTTCATAATTGCTTTCTCTATTTCTACGAGGAATGTCATTGGGATTTTAACTGGAATCTCATTGAATTTGTACAGCACTTTTGGAAGTATTGTCATTTTGACAATACTAATTCTGCCTATCCAAGAACATGGGAGATCTTTCCATCTTCTAAGGACCAGACTTCCTTAACATGACTCCCAAACCACAAGAAATGAACGCAGGAATCAATAATTGGGATAGATTCAAACTAAAAATCTTTTTCTCAGCAAAGGAAACAATCAAAAATGTGAAGAGAGAGCCCTCAGAGTGGGAGAAAATCTTTGTCACACACAAGTCAGATAGAGCATTAATCTCCAGAATATATAAAGAACTCAAAAAACTATACACCAAGAATACAAATAACCCAATCTTGATCAGACACTTCACAGAAGAGGATCTACAAGCAATCGACAGATATATGAAAAAATGTTCAACATCTCTAGTAGTAAGAGAAATGCAAATCAAATCTACCCTAAGATATCATCTCACCCCAATTAGAATGTCTATTATCAAGAATACAAGCAACAATAGGTATTGGCGAGGATGTGGGGAAAAAGGTACATTCATACATAGCTGGTGGAGTTGTAAATTGGTTCAGCCACTCTGGAAAGCAGTATGGATATTCCTTAGAAAACTCAGAATGGAACCATCATTTGACCCAGCTATCCCACTCCTTGGCCTACACCCAAAAGACTTAAAATAAGCATACAACAGTGATGCAGCCACATCAATGTATATAGCCAGCCCAATTCACTATAGCTACATTGTGGAACCAACCTAGATGCCCTTCAATAGATGGATGGATAAAGAAACAGTGGTATATATATACAATGGAATATTATTCAGCCATAAAGAATAATAAAATTATGACATTTACAGGTAAATGAATGGAGTTGGAGAAAGATCATGTTAAGTGAAATAAGCCAATCCCAAAAAACCAAAGGCTGAATGATTTCTCTGATAAGTGGTTGATGACACATAACATAGTGGGGGAGGGGGCAGGGAAGGGAAGAATGGAGAAAGGATGGATTGTATAAAGGAAAATGACGGGTGGGATGGGGGGTGGGGAAGGAAAGATAATAGAATGAGACAAAAATTATTACCCTATGTATATGTATGAATATGCAAATTGTATGATTCTACTTTGTGTACAACCAGAAAAACAATAGTTGAACTCCATTTGTGTACAATGAACCAAAATAAAAAATAAAAAATAAAAGACACAACAAACACTGCCTGCTTATATTCAAGATTTAGGGTTCATGGTCCATGCATGTGACTCACGTCATCAAGGAGCTGAAGCTCGTCATGCTCAAGAATCCTTGGTGTAAAATGCAGAGAAGCTGGGTTCAAGATAAAGAGAGTGATGATGCCATAGTGAAAATAAATCTCTGTTGTTACATTCCAAATCATCTGAGTCTACTTCCATTTTGAATAAGGTAAGCCTAAAGAAATCACTAGCATTATGCTCAAGGAAGATATTGCCAAAGCTGAATATGAGCTAGGTTCTGAAGCTTCACAAGTTGTCTTATTTCATAGACCCACATTCACATTGCATGCTGGTGCTATCTTTTCAAGATTATGAGGTTCTTTTATTCTGGTAGGTAGATAGCAAATGATGTCTGCAAAGGCAATATTTCTTATTTACTCTTGAACAAGGGAGAAGGAAGGATATGATGGAAGAAATAAAGGATAAGGAGGAAGAAATGAAGGTATAAGGAGCATTTCTAAAGCAAAATATTCCACCTGTTTGATAAGTAAACAGGTGACAGGGACTGGGTTTTGTTGTCACTTCCATTGTCTTTATCTGCTGAGAATAGTTTAGACCACATTGCCTACTCTTGAGTTTTTCCCTTACTCAACTTACCTATTATTGTTCCTCCAACACTAAAGTTCATATGGCCTAGAGAAAAAATTCTCTATACTTTGACACTTCTCTTATCATAATAACTAAGAGCTAGGATGCAGTTATTTATCTTTCTAATTGAATTATCCTTCTGATATAATGCAGTCTTAACATTTATGGTTTTACATAAAATCACAAGAATTAATCATATCTAATATCAGTATACAAAGTTAAAGTCCAGCGACCTCCAAGAAAAGAAAAGACATTTAAAGGAAATGTGGACCTCATGCATTACAGTTGTGTACAAATTCTTAGGAACTGATAAAAAATTGAATCCCTTGAACCTAAGCCTGACTCTACTGTGGGTACTCAGGGATTGATTCTGTAAGTATCGCTCTCCACTCTCCCCACAAATATATCCATCAATTGTCATCATTTAACTCCAGTGCTGGATGTCTCCCCAATTTATATCCAACTCCACTTCCCCTCTGCAGACTCAAATACTTAAATACCTAATTCTGTCATCCCCTTAAACTTACCATGTCTAAACATGTCTTAGACTTTTCTGCCAAACATACCCCTGTCCCTCCCTTACCCAAATATACAATATCTCAATAAACTACATCATTGTTTACCCAATTACTAAAAAGAGAACACCTTTTTCTTTTTTTTCCTTACTTTCATCTAGTCCACTAGTAAATCCTATTAATTACACCCTCCCCCATGTCCCCAGCACAATATCTCAAATCCTACCTCTTCTCACTCTCTTCACTAATAATATCTCTGGGATCTGAGCCATAAAATCTCTTCCATGGAAGGTCCTGATTCCCTCATCATTTTACTCTACTCCAGCTCTTATTTTTCTTCACTGCATTTGCCACATTAAATGGTAACAGCAGTTTCCTTAAACACAATGGAATGTGTTTCTTTCATAGCTTTCTTTTACCCTTGTAATATCCAGTTGTTCATTGTGACCCAAGCAGCCCTGCGTGAACTATTGTTATTCTGTTAAGAAGTCAACAGACACATGAGACCATGAAAGCTCGAATGTCCCTCAATTGAAATTACATAAAAATTTAAATTCAGTTCTTCTCCTATCTGAGCCGCATGCCAATTGTTTTCCATGAGGCTAGTAGTTGCAATCACTACTGAAAGTTCTGTTGGCAAGTTCTCATTCTAGATGCTGCTTTGCTCATCTCCTGAAATTCATCCAGCATGGTTCTCACCCTGACTTCTTCTTTAGTTACATTGCTCTTCAGTTTTTTGATCATTCCAGGCTCCTTTATGCCTGACTCTTTATACAGATTCTCTTTTATGTTTGGTCTTTTCTTTTTATCCCTTACATGGATAGTTCATCACCTCTATTTAGATTTTAGCTTAAAAACTCCCTCCTCCATTCAGAATCCTTCATTGACCATCCCATCTGAAGATGGTTTTCCCTTTGTGGTTTTCTACCTTAGCTCTGTATTTATTACCAAAAATACCATCATTACAAATAGAGAAATTAATTTATGCATATACTTTCTTCATTTCTGCGTGTCTTCCTCATGAATGTAGAAGCTTTGGGCAATTGACTCTTATGCTTATTTTATTCACTACCGTATTCCCACAGCCGGGCATAATTCCTGACACATAAGCATCTGGTGGTAGAATGAAATGAGGGCAAGACTACAATCATTCATGGTGGATTCATAGTCTTCACTTTAATAAATATCACAACTTTCAATCATTCTGCTTAGTTATATTATGTACTTGATATTTTCATAAGTACTTGACACTCTCATGCTTATTATTAGTATATGTGTGTTCATAAAACAAGCATTCCTCAACTGAACCCCTGTAGAAATATAACTATAGTGATCATCAGTTTTCTTTATAGTTTGCCATTTAAAAAATCTCTGCTAAGCTCAATTCACAATAACTAAGCTATGGAACCAACCTAGGTGCTCTTCAACAGATGAATGAATAAAGAAAATGTGGTATATATACACAATAGAATATTAGTTATAAAGAAGAATGAAATTATGGCATTTGAGAGTAAATGGATAGAACTGGAGGCTATCACACTAAGTGAAATGAGACAATCCCCAAAAATCAAAGGCCAAATAGTCTGAGTCAGATACTGACTCCCAATTGGTGGGAGCAGGAGTGGAGGTTAACTGGATTGGACAGGGGGGAGTGGAGGAAGAGAGGGAGGATGAGAATGGGAAAGACAGTAGAATGAATCAAACATAGCTTTCCTATGTTCATTTATGAATACATGACCCGTAAAACTGCCCATCATGTACAATCACTAGAATGGGAAGATGTACTCCATGTATGTATCTGCCAAAATACATTCTATTGTCATGTATAACTTAAAAAAATAAATAATTTTTTTTTTTTTGAAAAGTCTCTGCTAATATTTTTCAGTAGCAGTGTTGAGCCCAGGGGTACTCTATATTCTACCATTGAGCTATAACATAAACTTTACCTTTTTACCATTTCAAAACATGCAGTTTTGCTGCACTAACTATATTCAAGACTGGTAGGCAACCATCATCATCATCCATCAACAGAATTTTTCATTCTGCCTAATGAAATTCTGCAAACATTAAGTACTAATTTTTCATTGCCTCTGCTCTGTCATGGGCAACCACCACTCTATGTCTCTATGAAGCTAACTACTCTAGAAACCTCATTTAAGAGGAGTCATATAATATTTTCCTTTTGTTACTATTTTATATCACCTAGCATAAAATCTTCAAGTTCCATCCACTTGCAGTATGCATCACAAATTCCTTTCTTTTAAAGATTGAAAAATAGCCCATTTTATGTATGGGATCAATTTATCTGTTCACATCTAAGTTGCTTCCAACTTGTGTCTATTGTGAATGCTATAGGCATGTATGTACAAATATATCTTCAAAAACCAACTTTCAATTCTTTGTGTATATATCCAGGAGTGATATTTCTTGGTTTAATAGCAATGCTGTTTAATTGTTTGAGGACTTACCATACTGGTTTTCATAGCAGCTGAAGCATTTTGTCTTCCTACTGCTAATGTACAATGGTTCAGATTTCCCCACATTCTCAACAACAGTGTTTTGTTTTGTTTTGTTTTTCCTGCTTTTTTCTTTCATCTTTTTTGGCAATTGCCATCTTCATGGATGTAAAATGGTATCTCACTGTAGTGTTTATTTGGATTCTCCTAATAGCTGGAGGTGTTGAGGCTTCTTTTGTCATTTGTATATCTTCTTTGTAGAAATTATTTTTAAGTCCTCTGTCATAATTAAAACAGTTTGTGTGTGCTTTGTTTGTTGTTGAGTTGTAGAAACTCTATGTATTCTAAATATCAATCTTTTATCAGACACGTAATTTGTAAATATTTTCTCCCAATTCATAATCACACTGGTTTTCAATAAATCTTGAAGTATATTGTAGATATATATGTATATATATGCAAATATACACATGCATATAATACGTAATACAACATTTAATATGCATACTAGAATGTATAGTAGAATATGTATTTTAATATATATCATATATACATATATGAATGCTGTGTACCTGTACTTGGGTTCCCATGAGAAAATGAACACTTCATTCCTCAGATCAGTGTTAACATTACATCTGGATCTCTGTTTTCCTGCCATTTACTTCTCTCTTCACAACGAGGACAGGTTTATCTGATTGATGTGATGGTGAAGATCAAACACCCATTAGTTGGGTTGGAATTAATTATTTAAAAGCTTTATGCATTCCTACTTTCAGCGTAGAAAGGTTCAGATTTCTCAGCATTTCTTCCTTGTGTTCTTGTATTCAGTGACTCTCAGTCAGGAGGAATCAAAGTTTCTGATATTCATGTTTGAACATTAGGTGCGTCTAAGTTTTGGGAAAAGTAATAAGACTCATTTCTCATTGCAAATAAAACAATGGTTGCAAATTAGCTTGAATTGTAATAAAGTTGGTATTTTAATCCCTACCTGATGACTCTTGTTTCTTGCTTGACTCAGAATCCAGGACGGAAAGGGATGTGAGTAATTATCACTCTTGAAAGTTCTAGCAAATAAAACTGCAGTAAGGATTTTTTCTGTGCTTGCCTCATTATTTCAGTCTCACTAGTGCTGATGCCATTTCCTGTGCATCTTTATAAATGCAACATCAACGTCATATGCTTTGAGTAGGTGTAAGCAAACAGGTTCTGCCATTTCAAATATTCAAGTAAAGTCTTTATGATTTTGTGCCAGGTACTGTGTAGAAGGTTACCACAGTTGATGGAAGGCTAGAATAGATGATGGAGTCACTCTGTGCAAAGTAATTGAATGCTTTTAAATTGTAAGTAAAATTGCAATAATGAGAGTTCAGAGATTCTCTGGTCCTTTTATGAGTGCATATATGTCTCTTCATTTACTTAAATCTTTAGTGTGAAATTCCTATGAAATAATTACTTAAATAATTATGCTTTAGCACTTAATTTAAAAGTTTGGTAGATTACAGAAGAAACCATATGTCCAAAAAAGATAAAGTTGGGTATTATTAACATACACTGCAACAATATTTTATATTTCTAGAAAAGAGGTGATGAAGACAGTTTTTGAAATGAAAAGAGGCTGCGGATCAAAATTTATTTGTCTCACTTCAGTATCCTCAGGACCTCACAGAGCTGGGATCAAAGTTGAACTCATTCATTCATTAACCACTCTTTATTTGGATTTTACTAAGGGCCCTGTGTTTGCTAAGCCCTCTTGATAGTGGGTTGAAAAGAACAGATGCATTTCTAACCTTACAGCATTTACATAAGCATAAATCAATTAATATAAATCAATTAATTAAAAAGACAAACAAACTTTTAGCTGTGATAAGTAATATGAGAAGTGGTCAGGTTACTGTTGTGGAAGGTTAGATAGGCAGAATACATCTAATGTGCAGGTCAAGAAAGGCATTCTTGAGGATATGAGATTAGCCTGAGATACAAAGAATGAATACAAGCCTGAGATACAAAGAATGAATAGGGATTAGTGATGTGAAGATGGGTATGCAAGACAAAAGTTTTGCAAGAAAAGGAATAGTAAGAATAAACAAACAAACAAAAAACCCAAGGGGAGGAAAGCATGAGGTTATGAAGAAAAAAAAATCCAGTATATGTATAATAGAGAAAGACATTGAGATCAAGGTATGTGCTGGACAGAAACAATCCCAAAATTCTATTTAGAAAATAGCATTTAAGTTAACACTGAGGAATAAAGCTAATGGAAAATGTATGAAACCTCTACACTAGAAACTAAAAGTCATGAGTAAAATAAATTAAAATAAACCTAAATGAATGGAGGGTTTACTCTGTTCATGTATTGGGGAATTTAGTATTCTGCCATGTAAATTCTCTTCAAATGGTTCTGTAGTATGAATAAAATTCAAACAAAATTTCAGGAATTTATTTTCAGATGGACAAGTATTCTAAAATGTTGATAGAACTGCAAATACCAAGGCAGTCAGAGAAGACCAAACTGTAGAAACTGTACTGAGAGAAATCAAGTCGATTACAAAGCTACAGTGATCAAGCAAGTAGTACTGGTGGAGGGATAAGTCAATAGACCAGCGAGGCAGGAGTGAGTCCACACATACAATTGCTTGACCCACAAGAAAAGGTTATTAAAGTTTTGTGGAACAAGCACAGTTTTTAAATAAATGGTACTAGGTCAATTGTACACTTACGGAAGAAAATGCTTCTTGAATCTTGCCATATACCTTACACAAAAGTGAATTCTACATGTAGTTGAGATATAATTGTGAAAACTAAAACATTGAATACTTTAGAAGGAACAGAACATTATGTATTTTATGTTGTGTAGAGAAAGATTTCTTGAATAGGACACAGAAAAATGCCAACCATAAACAGGATAAATCAGATTACATTAAAAAATGACTTGTTTTCATCAAAATACACCAAGATCAAAGAGGAAAGACACTAATTGGAAAAGAATATTTGTCAATCAGAAAATTATAAATTAATTACCCCCAAATCCTCAAATCCATTTGAAATTGCCAACAGTACACTACAAAAAAAAAAAAAAAAAAAAAGCAGAAAAATTGAGATATATAAAGAAGGCTATCCAAAGGCCAATGAACAAATGAAAGGCACTCAACTCCATTAGTCACCAAGGACATACAAATTAAGCTCAATGTAATATTATTACAAAGCCAGTGTTAAAATGAAAACAGCAGAAAATACCAAATCCTGGAGCACCAAAACACTGATACAATGCTGGTAGGAGAAAAAGATGATAAAAACATTTTGGTAAAAAACTCTGTCTACTAATTTAAAAAAAAAAATATATATATATATATATGCCTGCCCTGTATCTAGGTATCAATCCCACCACCCAGCATAGAGATGGTCATCAAAAAGCAAGAATCCACAGAGTGGCCATTATTTGTAAGAGCTAAAAGCAGTAAACATCTCAGATTTCCATTAACAGTAGACAGGACTTAAAACAGGGCATATTCATAGGATAAATACTAAGGAGCAGCTGAATAAATGGTGATTGCTCTATGCAATAGTGTGTGCTGTTAGAGAAAGAATAAACAGATGAGTGGAACAGAAGAGTTAGTACTGAAATAAACTCACAGAGATGTAGTCTCAGATACTTAAGCAGAGAGATACTTCAAAGTGGTTGGGACAAGCTAATTGTAAACAAAAGAAGGACATATAAAACTGTGCACTGTTTGCTTTCCTTCATATGTAACTGAATAATAGACAAGACAAATTTTTAGTGTTAGATATCAAAAGATCGGTCACCCTTTGGGAGTAGTGGCTGAAGTGACAGAAAAGAATACATCTGGGTACAGGGAATGTTGTGTTTCGTGATTCTGGGAGTGGTTAGTATGCATTCATGAATTATAAAAATTTATGTACTGGTATGTTATACTTTAACATAATTTTGCAAATTAAAGAAAGATATGGTTGGAAATGAAATTAGAAGTAGACAAAGTGCTGTCATAAAACCATGACAAGAAGATTCATTTTTAAGAAATAGAGGAAATATTTGAATAGTTTCAATGAGGAGTGTTGATATACTCAGATGGCAGTAATAGGGAGAAATTGAAAGAAATGGACAAAAGAGGGATATTGAGTAGGTTAAGCAAACGGGATTTGCTGAAGGATTTGGTATGGGAGGAAGGCATCAAGATCCCTCCAGTCCCAGATTTGCACAAATGGATGCATGACAGTAGGATACTCTTCGAATTCAGAGTCCCAAGTCTCCTGGAAGGAATTATGAGTTTGTCTTTGGGAAAACTAAATATGAAGTGCCTTTGAATTACCTAAGTGCATGGTGAGTAGATACTTTTACATGTAGGTCTGGAGCATAAAGAGAATCTAATGCTAGAAATATAAATTCTAAGTTATCTCCCTATGGAATGTGAGTGA
Organism: Glaucomys volans; assembly: GCA_020662805.1. Classification (NCBI taxonomy): domain Eukaryota; kingdom Metazoa; phylum Chordata; class Mammalia; order Rodentia; family Sciuridae; genus Glaucomys; species Glaucomys volans. The sequence goes on along the minus strand of JAJEJO010002304.1, from coordinate 59,869 downwards.
ATTGGCCTAGGGAAAATATAAATAAAATGTAAAATATAGAGGGCTCATTTCTTGGGTCTGACATGAGAAGCACACACAACAAAAGCAGAAATACAAGTGGGACTATGTTAAACCAAAAGGTTTCTGAAAAGGCAAGTGTACAGTCAACAGAATGGAAAGGAAACCTGTGGAATTGCAGAAAATATTTGCAAACCATAGATCTGGCAAGGGACTGATATCTAAAATATATAATGAATTCTTATAACTCAGCAGCAAAGAAAAACAACAAATAATTCAATTTAAAAATGACACCATAGTGACAATATTTTGTTTTCTTGAAATTCACTAAGAGAGTAGAGGGCTAGTATTTTCATCACCAAGAAATGATCAGCATTTGAGGTAATGCTCATGTTAATTAGCTAAATTTAGGCATGCTACAATGTACACACCAGTCCATATATAATGTTTTATGTTAATTAAAAATAAAAATGAAATATAGATTTTTAACATAAGAGCAAAGAGCTTACATAGACTTTCTCCAAAAAAGACATATAAATGTCTAAGAGACAAGATGGTCAGTATCACTCATCACCAGGAAAATGCAACTCAAAGCAATGAGACATTACCATACACTTGCAAGATAGTTATTATTAAAAAAAAAAAGATAAAAAGTGTTATCATGTGAAGGAACTGAGACCCATGAATGTTGTTAGTAGGAATGTAAAATAGTGCCATTGCTATGGCAAACAGTATTAAGGTTCTTTAAAAGTCAAAAAATCTAACTACCATATGATTCAGCAATCCCACGTCTGGATATATACCTAAAAGTATACAAATCAGGGTCTTAAAGTAATATCTGCACTCTCATGTTTGTTCCAACACTATTTACAACAGCCAAGATATACGAACAATCCATATATATACTGATGGATAGACAAATAAAGAAAATGTAGTGCAGGTACACAGTAGAATATTATTCAACCTTAAAACCTGCCATTTGCAATAATCTACATACAGTAAGAGGACAACGAGCTAAGTGGAAAAAAAAATACGAATCGCAAAAGAAAGAAAAAGTCTAAATAATTTCTCTTATATGAGCTGCCCCAAATAGCCAAACTCATAGATGTTAAAAATAGGATTGAAGTTATCAAAGACCAGGGAGAAGAGAAAATAAGCCACTATTCAATTGGTCTGAAGTTTCAGTTATGCAGTATGAGTTAGTTCTAGATGTCTGCTCTGTAACATAGTGCTTATAGCCAATAATACTGTATAATGAACTTAAAATTTGTTTGTAGGGTAGAGTCTGTGTTAAGTTATACATCCATTGAAATTTATTTAAAGTAATATATAGGACTTAGGACTAAACCTTGAAGAACTTTGACAAGGAATGTCAGCAGAGCAGGATAATCAAATAAATAAGACAGAAAAGGAATGGTCAGACAAGTAAGAACAATAAAGACCACACAATCCAGAAGTTAAAAAAAAAGGAAAATTGGAAAGATTAACAGTCTAGAAGTTAAGAAAAAAAGAAAATTGGAAAGATTAACAGTGTTGACTCTGCTGCCCAGTGGTCAAGTAAGAGGCAATGGAAATTATACATTTGTTTAACAGAATGAATAATTGTTGAATGAGCAGACCAGTGAATGAAAGTTAGGCTTTCTGAATATATATATATATATATATATATATATATATAATTAGTTATATAGTTATATGTATAATATATATTGTTATATATATATTTTTTATATATAAGCAATGGTTTGGAATTACTGGATAGAGCTATTGAAAATAAGATAACACATCATTTTCAAAATGAAGAATGACTCCAGACATGAATTCCTTCATATCTTATCTAGTAATCTCATTTTGACCATCTTCCATAACTTTACCAAAGAAAGCAGTTCTAGCTTGATATTGAAGAACCTGGCCTTCTAGATGTCTGGATAGTATTCTGCTTTAGTTGTTTAGAGTAAGGTTTGTTAATCAAAACACACTGCAATTTTAAAATTAAACTAAATATCCTTAAAGTGTCACTTTTGACATCCCGAAACTACTGGTTTCTAGGAGAATCATTTAAGAATGTGAAACTTTTCCTCAACAGTTCAGAGTATGTCTATGAAATTGCAAAAGGCCAGGAATTAAAAGCATTCTCAAAAGCATTTTATAAGGTGAAGGTTTCAGACTTTACTAGAATTCTAAAATTAGGATTTCAGTAAAATAATTAATTTAATATCCTATTTAACAGAATGTTTACTAATTCAGAAATACTGGCCTGATTTTTTACCTTTGAAAATTACCCTATATTGCACAAAAGTAAAATGCTTGGTAGGAGACCAAAGTACTCAATGGCAGTTTTAGACTCAAAAAGATGTGATTTTGGATCATGATTGCTTCATTTTATGTGTCAGCTACATGCACAGCCCTGTTCTCTCATGAGAAACAGGGGTGATCAGTGGGATGTACCTCACCAAAGTTCCAAAGGAGTTGATGAATCCTGTTTGCAGAGTGCTTCTCAAGGGTCCATATTCTGAGAGACCTCAGTAAGGATAGCAAGTACTATCATTATCAACCAAAACCAAACACAGACAGTGCCTAGCAGGATCTCATGGACTTTGTTCATGCATTCAAAACCTATTGATGTTCTTTGGACCAACAAATCCAAAGAACTGTCATAAGTTTTGTGGAAGACACAGTAATGAATAAGACCCGGTGACAAATCTAAGTATCATACAAAATGGCACAGATCCAAAAAAAAAACAAAAAAAAACAAAGGAATAAGGAAATTTATTGAAGCTAGAGACCTCTGACTTCTGAAATTG
>JAJEJO010002304.1:0-52068 GCA_020662805.1 Glaucomys volans | reverse complement strand
ATGGTCTGTAATTGTATGTACATAATAATATGTGTGTGTGTGTATACTGAAAAATATAATCAAATTTTTTTCTAACATCAGTGTAAAGTCCTTTTGTTTCTTTGTTCTTTTTGAGTTTTATTAAGTGACAGCATAGAGGTTAAAGCATGAATTCTGGAGTCAAATTGTGCAGTCAGAATGGTTGTTCCTGCTTCTATGCTTTGTACCTAGGCGACTCTGCTGAGACACTTATCTTTCAAAGTAGTTGACTCCTGGGACATTATGAGAATAAAATATAATAATGCTTAGACATTCTATGCATGTCACATAGTAAGCTCTCAATAAATGTTAGCTACTATTGACATTAGAGAATTGGCTTTAGAGAAATTTGTCATTTACTATTTGAAATTCAGGAAGTTTAAAAGGATGGTATTGATGAGTGATGGAGGAAGATGATGTTTAGTTACAGTTAAATATCAAACACATCTTGTGAGTAGTAACAAAAAGAGGATACAGCATGCTCTCAAAGCAAACAGTTTTCTCTAATGTTAGAGTTCCCTGTGCGTTCAGGGTCTGAGCACATAGTCCATGGAAAATGTTATTTCAGTAAAAGTGTGCGATTTTCTTACAAAGCAACAAAAAGGACACATACTGAAAGAAAAAATATGCCCTAGGAAGCTCAGGAAATTGGGTGGGTGAGTGGAAGTATATTTTGGAACAAATTTATTTTATAAATATAAATGTTTTAAAAGTTTTGATTTTTTTTTTTTTTTTTTTTTTTTTTTTTTTTGTAGTGCTGGTGATTGAACCCAGGGAATTGGGCATGCTAGGCAAGTACTCAACAATTAAACTACCTTCCCTGCCATTTTAAATTTTTTTTATCCAGAGACAGAATCCCACTAAATTTCCAAGTCTGGTGTCAAACTTGTGATCCTCATACTGTTGTACAGTTGGGATAATAGGCATGAGCCTGAATGTTTGGCTAAATTTGGATTTATAGTCATCTCTGGAGAACTGATTTCCAAAGAATTCATTTTTTTATGCAAAAAAATCTTAAAAAGGAAAAGAAAGAAGACAACTTAGAAAATAGTGCCATAGTTTTGATCTGAAGTGTTCCCCAATGGCCCAATTCTTCAGTTTGACACTACTGGGAACTGGTAGACTCTCCTGTGAGGAAGGTAGGTCATTGGGATTATGTTCTTGAAGGCAATATGGGGATCCCAGTCCTTTCTCTTCCTTCTCTCTTCTTTTCCTGGTTGCCACAAGGTAAGCAGCTCTCTCTGTTATACACTCCCACCATGGTACACTGACTTGCCACAGAGCCAAAGCAACTGGCCAACTTAATACAAACAAAAACTCCCAAAATTGCAAATAAATAAAATCCCTCCTCTTTTAAAGTTTATTTGGCTCAAGTGTTTGTTACTGTAATGTAAAGTTTGTTGACTTGTTAGTTCTTGGACATGCAAAGGAATAAAGCTTACTGAAAATAGCATTGATCTGCAATTTTTAACCTAGAGAACTATTAATATATCAAAGTAAATATGGAAACTGGAAGGTAATGGGTCATAGAGACACCCCAACTCAGTGGCATCCTTGATGCACTGGCTGGAGTCATAGTGTTCAGAGAGGGTGAGCTGAATCTATACATGTTACATGACATTCCCTCAACAGGACTATGTGAAATAAGGATACCACAAAAATACTATGGTGACTACCACTTTAAAATGTCACATCAAATGGAACAAAAGAAAACATTTGATGAGACAATGTTTTATTTATTTTCCCTTTCTTATGAAGGGCTTCAATATTAGCATGTCATTGAACTAAAACTAGCATGAAAGTTCAACAAATGGATGTTCATAGTAAGATTTATCAGCATAAGTCAGGGATATAATTAACATCAGTCAAAGGACATATGAAAATGATGAAAGTTGTACCATGAACTTGTCTGTAAGATGCCCATTAAATTATTTAAAACTTATTTTTCCATGTTTCATTTTTTTAAACAGATAACTTGTTCAATGACTTGGTATAGATTTGTACCTATTTAACTTTGGGTTTAAATCAGATGGAAATAAATTATTGCCATATTTCACTTGATGTCAGCTCATTTGTCCATATCTGTAAAGAAGGTAAAACAAATTTACCAAGTGTAAATGATAAGGCAACATGTGAAATGTGATGAAAGATTTACATTGAAGCAATATCACATCATGTAGATCACAAGAAAACAATACCACCTAACTTATCACACTTATGTCAGAAAGATTGTTTTGCAAAATGTGTGCATTTGACCAAGATACTACTCTGATGAAATCCTTCTGGTCACTTCAAGTTTCTCTAGGAGTAAAAATTTGAAGCCTTTATAATACAAGACCAAGTGTAGTGTGTCCTTAACTATATCTCAGTCTAATCTAGTGACTGACTCTCAATGGGATGGATCTCTTCCCCGCTTCCACATCAGCTGAGGAACTTGCTAAAAATGCAATTCTTAGACCCCTTCTCAGATCTCATAGTGTCCAGCAGTCTGTTTTAACAAGTCAGCTGATTCAAATAGATGCTCAGGTCTGATGCCCAACCTATTTCTTTCTCTCTCCCTCATTCTCTCAACTGGCCATGTTGGTTCTTGGTTCACGCAACCCCTTTCTATTTACACAATCTCTTTCCAAGCTTCCGACCTCAGAACCTATGGATTTGCTACTTGCCCTTCCTGAAGGCTCTTTCTTCGAATTCCTGTGATCCTTTCCTGCTCTCCTCTTTATTAATGCTCTGTCATTTTCTCTGAGGGCTTTCTTGACCACCTTATTTAATAATGCTAACTCTCTTCCTTCTCCTCTAGTTCTTGTTACTTTAATTTTCTCCACAGCAATTGTGATTGGGCATACTACCTGTTTATTTATTTAATTTTTAATCATTGTCTTGCTTCTCTTTTTTGCTTCAGAGAAATCAGAATTTTGCTAGGGTCTGTTCACCGCTGGAACAAAGTCATGTAGTAGATGCTTAAGTACTATGTGTTTTGTGTGAAGGAATTCTGTCAAATATGACCAGCAAATATTGGTTATGGAGAAGTATTAACAGAAATGAGAAAATCTGTATCCTTTTCTAACAAAGAATGACCACTTTTTAATTTTTAAACTGGCCCCCTGGTTTGTGGAGGGTTGGGTCATTTCTTTTTAAGTTCTGTCTCTGATAGAAGTGAGACTGTAATGGACTCCATATAAGGTTGATAACAGCCATGCCTTATTCTCAGTGTTCTGTAAATACTACCTTATTCTCAGAGTCATGCAAATATCACCTCTTCAATTCCCACAGCAACCACATGAAACAGATCTTGTCTTTGCTCCCATTGTTAAGAAATTGAGAGAGGCTGCGTGTTCTGTTCGAGTACAGAAATTGTTGCAGTCTAATTCTACTCCTTCACTTTAGTATATCCCCAATTTACATGAGAGTTGGAGAAAGAGTTGGAGCTGTAGAGAATCAGGTGAAGTTCCAAAAGGGAAGCTAGCTTAGAGGGGCACTTTCACAGAGATTTTCATAAGCTCAATGACTCATAATAATTTAAATCATCAATTTCTATATGAAGGGAATTTGGCCTACAGTCCCACCCAACCTTCCCTGCCAAATCTCAGGTTGTAACATTTCAAATAGGCCATCACCAGACCCTCTCAGCTTCTAAGGTCAAATCTCAAAATCCCATGCTATGTAGATCATTTCTTTGAGAAAGAAAATTAAAAAGGAAAACTCAGTATGCAATTTTTAACCTAGAGAAATATTTAATATGTCAAAGCAAATATGGAAAACTGTATGCAATTGGTGTATGACTATTCCCAGGACTATCGCTTCCACAGGTAGGGTATAGACTGGAAGGCTAGTAACTGAAGTCTTCCAACTTCTGAGCATCTGCAACCCCATGCTGCTCAATAGTGGCAAACTCATCATCTGAGAGACTGTGGAGAAGTGCATTTTTGCCCCAGCTTCAGATCCAGGGAATCAGAGTCTGCATTTCAACATGTTCTCCAGGCAATTTGCAGCACATTAGGCTGAACTATCACACGGTTCTCCAAACTTGGCTATCCACTGGACTCATGAGGAGGAGTTGTTTAAACAATCTAAGCCCAATCCCTAGGAACTTATTTAATTTTCCTGAGGTGCAGGGGTAACAATGGTCCATTTCACCTTTTGAATATAGCTCAGAGGCTTATTTTTAAAAGGGACATGTTTTCCTTTTCCTCTTCTCCCTCTCCCAGCTCCCAAATTTGGGAGCAGGGAACAAGACTACCTCGAGTAATCTGTGCTCCACTGGAAGGAGATGTCTGCCAGAGGATATAGGAAGTGAATATCTCCCACCATCAGGCACCCTGGGGCCCCCTGTCAGGGCACATCTGGAAAGTAGTCTTTGAAAAGCTCCTTCAAAATCCCCTTGTTCTGCCTGTTGGGCAGAATCACAGCCTCTAGGACAAGAGCACCCTGTGCTTCTTACTAGCAAAGCAATAAAACTCCTTTTTCCTTTTCCTCAAAACTGTGTGTGTCCTGTTATTGAATTGCCATCGGGGACAAGGACCAAGACTTCGTTTACACAGGTAGAAACTTTTGTAATGCTCTCTAGCTAACTGTAATACACAAATTTGAGAATTATCACTCTGATTACACTGGGCATATTTTTAAGCAGCAATGTCCTTTACTCTGGTATTGTTCTTCAGTCCCTCCATAAATACTTAGTCCCCTGCCCAAGGGAAGTACAAGCTTTGCCTTCCATATTGGAGAGAGTTATTCCTTTTCAAGGGTCATATTGAGGAACATGATAATGTTAATGTGACACAAATTAACTAGAGTTTTCAACACTGAGTCATTTATTAGGACTTATATGCTTTTGAACATTGCTTCCTTCTTAGAGTCGACTTGCAGACCAAGGTAAATTATTCCTCTCACACACTTCACCATTCTAATGCCTAGTTTGTCTAGTATTGCTCGGACATGGAAAGTTATGTCTGCAATGCTCAGTACCCTATATTGATCTCTTGTCAAATACTTATAGCTTTATCTATTTTCCTGTCTTTTTCATCTGCTAGAATCTTAAAGGGCATGGATTGTTTCATTTATCTGTATGCCATCAGTCTAGCATTGCCAGTGCTCAATAAATGTTGGCTAAGTTTAAAACTTCACCAGTCATCAGTTTTTAAAAATCCCCATCTCTATTTTAGCTTCATCTTCCACATGTAGGCATAGCTTAAATATACAAAGAAACACAAAAAAAGATGAGGACATTTTAGAGTCCAATATTAAAAGTTTATTGAATATATACCTCTACCTACAAAGCATCAGTTAGGTGAGCTCAGATTTCAATATAGCAGAGAACATGGGCACACACTTAAAAAATAAATAAATAAAATAAATTGTGATATAATATAGAGGATGAAGAAGACTTATAATAAGCGTTCACATCAAACACTCATGGAAAAGTAAATTAATTTGGATTAGTGACTACAAATATTTTTCGCATTTGATTCCTGTAAGACTACCGCAAATATATCAGCTATCTATTCTGAAAAATTATAAAATGTGGTGATAATTATGGTATAGTGGTTTTTATAAAAAGTTTTATTTTCTTTTTCTTATGATGTAGATCTTTGTCCATTTGAAATATTCCAGTTCAGTTTCCTGTGAGGATGCTCCTTCCAACTCTTAAAGTTGGAAAAAGTTTTAGTACCTGACTCTCCCTACTCACCAAGGCTTCCTGAGTCTTGGCGGTGGTGGCTATAATGGAAAATGCTTCTCAGCACCAACTCCACTATTCATTGCTTTGAACACCACAATAAATAGACAGGGGAAGAATTGAAAGTCTTTCTTCTCCCTCTTAGCTTTTTCTAAGTGCCCAGCTGAATAGGTGTCAACTTTCTGTTGTGGCCCTGGCAGTTCTTACTTTCAAAAGAACAATCAGAAGGCAACCCTTTCAGAAAATTGATCTGCAAAAGTTTGAAATGCTTAAAAATAAACTGTCAGGTCTGTCTGTTTCCTCCCTACATAACCTGTCAACCTCACCTCTGGCTTCTTATTTTCCAAACCCTAACAGCCAGGTATTCTATTTCAAAAGGCTTCCATGAATCTCCTTCTTTGTCAGGAGTACTGAAGACCCTGACCAAATATTTTATAAATTGTAGGAAGACCTGAATGGAGATGAAAGCTGACCAGTGCTCCCTGCTGCCCTGACACCTCTACCTACAGAGTTCTGAGATTTGGGTTAGGAAAGAGTGTTCCTTCTAAATTTCTGTTTGACGATTTCAATTCTTGCTTCTTAGGAAAAAATGATATCAAATATATTTGGAGTTCTCTCAATTTCGTGTTCATTCAGCACCCTAGATTTGAACGTCTCTCTTGGGGTTCTCAGCAGAAATAGGCTCAAATTGTTTCAGTGTGGTGTTATTTTCTTTTCCCTAGAATGTGTCGTTTCCAGAGCCTGTCTTCCATAATAAATCTCATAATTTCCTACAAATGGACATATCTACTCAAGTAGATACACTGAAAGTTACGTATTAAAACTGCCATGGTGATGGTGATCATCCCCCAGAGTCCTATTAACCTGTCCACTGGGGAAGATTGTGATTTTGTGACATTCCTGATATTAATGTCCTCATCAAAGTACCTGTTGGTAGGAGTAGAAATCAACACCTCTATTTCAGATTTTAACTGAGAAGCATTTCTGAATGCATCCTTCACCTCCTTCTTGGAAATAAGACACCAAAAACTTTTAAAGTGGCAATAATTACTAGTTTTACAGAAGTCAGTAATTTATAACCAAAGGTTAGCTGGTGAGTCGATATTTTGTTTTTAATATAACGGAACCTTTGATAGAAGGTGGCAAAAGCTGTCTTTTGTTTGTTTCTTTGTTTTGGTTTTTATAATTTCAAACTAGGAGGGATGAGCAAGTCTCATTTAAGAAATTCAGATCTCACATGTGATCTTTGACTGAGCAGTGTTAATGCCTCTGGCTTGGGTTTGAACTGCTTGTCCCCATCACAGGCCCAGGTTCTGCTGGGAAAAATGGCTGGCTTGTTTCATGTGCATTGCAGCCCAGCCTGCACCTTCCTTTGTTAACTCCCCCATTACCTGTGCACCTATTTACCTCCTTATCTAAATTATGAATTTCTTAAATGACAGGTCATGACTCATTCAGTTATCACTGCATCACTGACACTACTGGATGATCATGATAGACGCTCAGCAAGTATCAGTTAATACATGATGCTCTTGATAAGAAAATCAACAAGTGATTTTTCCCTGACATGATTTCCCTTCTTTTGCAAATAAAGTTGGCTTCCACAGACCTAAGTCCTTTAACCATTTTTGGTGATTCTTAATATTTGACCCCTTTTTCTGCTACGCTTAAAAAAAAAAAACAAACAAAAAGTCAAACAAAAACAAAACGGAAATCAAACAACACTGACTCTAGCCTTTCTTCCCTCTCTTTCTTCCATCCCACATTTAATTCTGTGACTGCCCCAACCCAGACCTCTGTGGTGTCAGAATCAGAGATTCATATTCTTAACCAGGCACTGTGGGGCACACCTGTAATCTCAGGGACTCTGGGGGCTGAGATAAGAGGATTTCAAGTTCAAAGCCAGCCTCAGCCAAAGCCAGGTGCTAAGCAACTCAGTGAGACCCTGTCTCTAAATAAAATAGAAAATAGGGCTGGGGATGTGGCTCAGTGGTTGAGTGCCCCCGAGTTCAATCCCTGGTAACAACAACAACAAAATTTTCTATGGGTTCTTCCAGTTAGAAAATGACATGTTTTTGAGGAAATCCTTTACTTTCTCCTGTCTTTCCTTATACAAATGAGATCACTAGAGTTCCACAAGTAATACTATAACTGACTTCCAGAATTACCTAATCCTTTTAAATGCTGTATTTTTTCAATCTGTTCAAAAACTGCTATTAACCAAAACTCTCAAAGCTGTAGTCACTGCCTCATAAGGCTAAAAATATTCCCTCTATGATTTACATATTAAGACTGTAAGTAAACCTTAACATTCTTTTTTATCAACAGGGATCCTTTAAAAGCTCAGATTGAAGGTTCTCCTCTGTTTCCAACAGAGGTAATAATAAGTAGGGCCTCTTTTTATAATTTCGTATCTTGGAAGTTTTGTGTTCACAGGAAAGTCAATCTCTCTTCCCCTTCCCTCTCTCAGCTTTTAGCCAATGAGTACATTTATTTTCATTCATTCCTTTGATGGTCTGGTGTTTTGAGTGTGCTTAAACCTACATTCAAGTATGTGAGTGGGAACCCAGTGACCAGACCCCACACGACTCTTTCTTTTCTCTAAGGCAACACCAGTGCAAACTCACATTTTCTATTCTCAGAATTTATGGACTTTTTGTTTTTGCTTGAGAATTTGTTTTTACATACTTCTGAGCTAAGGTTCACATTTAAATCAATACTTAAAATTCTTACATTTGTTGTTTTTAATTTATTTTAATTTTTAATGGACAGGTTTCCACAGAGTTGCAAATGGAAACTTCCAGGAGCTTCTTAAATGGTGTGCCACCTTATTTTCCCTTGTTAGAGGACACTGGTATGCCTCGTCACCATAATGATCTGAAAATATCATCTTAATCTTTTCTTTGATTTCCAGGATAACATAAGAACTTCTGAGCCAGTCATGCAGTACCATACAAATCCTGGCCCATCCTATACCCAACAATCTTGCTTTCTAAAAAGTGTTCTGCACGAAACTATGCTGTTTTTACCACTAAGGCATTGTGGATACCCCTGGGACCAGCTGTACTTGACCCTCCCTTGAGTAAATCCTACCCATCTTCAGGGGTCATTTCAAGCCTTCTCTTTTTATGAAAACTTCCTCATTACTTAGACACACATGTCTGACCCTGTCCTCATGAAATTATCTACTATAAAACACATAACCTTTTCAAAGGATTGCATTCTCCAACTTGTATTGACCAGACTGTTGACATGGAAAAATGATATGCCTTAGATATAATGGGTTAATTGTAGAGCCATAATGATATATGACAATTGACATCTGTCCATAGCTTAATGGAATCATTTAGGGTAATGGTAAGGTAGGCAGTGTTGCAAAACTGTCAAGGGAACAATAGCTGATCCTGTGTACCACTTTATTATTCCCAATCAGAAACACCAGATAATATTGTTAGAACTACCAATTTTTGAGAAAAACTGAGTTGACGTTTTAGATACAAACCCAATGACTGTTACTGCTACTGTTTTTCCCCAAAGTTCATATGTTGCAAACTTGATTGTCATTGCAACAGTGTTGGGAGGTGGGACCTGATAGGAGATACTTTGGTGTTGGAGACAAAGCCCTCATGAATGCACCAAAGCTGTTATTTTTGGCATGGGTTTGTTATCTTGGTGGTGGGTTCTTTTTATGGGAGTGGGTTCCTTATAAAAGGAAGAACTTGACTCTCTCTCTAGCTCACTTCCTGTCTCTCTTCTTTTTGAAATTCTGCATAGGATGACCCAGCAGGCAGGCCATCACCAGATGCTGGTTCATCAGTCTTGGACTTCCCACTCTCCAGAATTAGGAGCCAATAAATCTCTGTGCATTATGAATTCCCCAGTCTGTAGTATCCTGTCATAGCAGCATGAAACAGACCAAGACACTTAATGTTGACAACCAATTTTAAAACCTAGAGCAAAGTTCCTATATTAGCAATGTCACAAAGCCCTAAGCAGGCCATTGGTAGGTTCTGACTGAAAGAGCATTGCGCTTCCATTGCATTCTTCTTCATGCTTCTATCACACCAAAATATACACCTGCCAAAAGTATATGAACCTTGAAAGCCAAACTGTGTTGTAAGTCTTGAGTTTGCTTGCTCACAAAAACTAGCTATGAACACAAGTCCTCAGAAATCACTCACTGAATTAAAATAAATTTTCACCAGTAAAGAAGGCAAGACAAAGAGTTTCTGAAAAGGCAGCTTGATGATAAACAAGCGTAAAATCAAGTTTTTAATTTTTTGAAGAACAAGGAAAATAACACAGCTGGGTGCAAGGGCACATGCCTGTGATCACAGCTAATAGAGAGGCTGAGGCAAGTGGACCATAATTTTGGAGCCACACTAGATAACTTAGTGAGACACTGTCTCAAAGCGAAAAATAAAACAAGTGGCACAGCACTCACCTAGCTTGCATGTATGAACCTCTGGGTTCAATCCGTAATATTTTAAAAACAAAACAGAAAAATAATATAGCTTATTTCTTAAGCTGATCATGTTATTCAACCATATCCATAACAGTTGTAGGCAAAAGAGAAAAATCCAATAAATTAGCAATTTTAAGATGATTATGTGTTTTATGACAAAGATATGCCAACCTCTTAAATAATTAAAAAAAATATTCTTGGCAGTGGGAGAAGAGGGAAAAGGGAAATATTGGGGATGAATTAGAGCAAATTATATTCCATGTTTTTATAATTTAGCCAAAATGAATTAATGTTATGCATAACTAAAAATAACCAATAGAAAAGAAAAAAGAATGTTATCAGTAGTGATTTTTCTGAAGAGTACCCATTATGTATTACAATATGGGATGTATTTACTATAGAAATTTAGAGGATGAGTCTCCAGAATCTGTTATTTATTTCCTTGCCCTTTTGCCTCCCATGATGATCCCTGGCTGATAGTCAGAGGGGAGTTTCCTGAAGAGACATTCTCCAGCTGCTTTACATAAATAGGTGATGGAGAGGAAGGAACTTGCAGCCTCTTGCCTAGGGATTATGCCCTTCCTTCAGCAAACTTTGCTAAGATGCCTTACTTGGAAAAGGTGGTTTTAAAATTTCCTCTACTTCAACACCAGGCTAAATTAGATGGTACGATATTTCAATGTTCCTGAAGTCATAACAATTCTATGTTCTGTTAACCAGGGGACACCCACACTTAATCCAAAAGAGAAGGGAATCAGTCTTGAGATCTTTGCAAATGAAGCGGTCATGTTTTCTACATGAACATAAATGAGAGCACACACAGGTCACATGAGGCTAAGATGATTGAGATCCAGAGGAGCCATTCAGCTTAAAGAAGTAGGTCTTTACCAAGACTGAAGTTTTCAATACTTCTTTCTCACTCAGGAAATTTTCCTCACTCTTCATGCCACATGCTTGAAAATTACTGACCATACAGAGCCTCACAAATTCTCTGTACTTGTTTCATTGGTTGTAAGAGCTCCACAGGTATCCAAATCAATAGCTCCTTACAAATATATAACTTCTGTCAAGATATGGATTATTATTTTTCAAGAAATTGCCTAGCATTTTTAAGGGCATATGCTTGACTTCCAGCACCACAAAATAAATGAATAAATAAAGGAAGGAAGGAGAAAAAGAAGGAAATAAATAAATAAATAAATAATAAATAAATATTACTATAACTTTTAGGGAACCAATTTTTTTATTGTCGTTTTAGGGATGTGCCTTTACTTAGTGCTTCAGCATTACCATATAATAACATCACAACTGATTCCATCAGTTACTTAGATATGCATGTTTTCCTGTTGAAGTATGGACAAACTGGAATATTAAGACATAGTCATATGTGTATGCACATGCATGTGTATTAATTCTGCATTTTAACTCCATGAGAGGATCACTTTTATTTTTCCTTCATCTACTGTTTTTCTTTCCTTCTGTGCAGAGTTAGTATATGGTCAGAATAAAAAAAACTGTCAAACATTTCTTCAATTCACTCTCTCTTAACTTCATCCACTGACCTCTTCCACCCTTACCAACTAGTCTTCCATTCTCCCTTCGGTGCCTTTCCAAGAAATTTCTGTGTTCAATTACATTTTATGCCACTATCCCTGCTTAAAATACTCTTACTCTTCTTTCTACCTTTTAATTGCCTTATGTTTTCCAAATACCCGTCTAATAGCACCTCATTTCTCTAAACTCCCATAGTTTCCTAAGCAGACGAAGGTGATCTCTGCCCTGTATTCTCAGGTGCTCTGTAGAGAGATCAATTACACTAATGATCCTGTTGTGTTTTAATTATGTAGTGTGCATCTGCTCTCCTTGTCCCCCACTAGACCACACAGTGCTTGGCATAGTGTTCACTCAATAATTGACTGTTAAATATGGTGGGAATGAAGAGCCAGATGAAGAAAATAACAAAGAAAAGCCAACATTCCCTCTGTTATTTTCAAGCATTTCTTTAATATCCTTAAAAATCTTTTCTTATTGAATATCTATTTTTTTTAATTCTATACATTTTCCATACCAGAACATGATAGTGTGGGTAAAAAAAAAAAAAAAAAAAAAAAAAAAAGGATAGAAATTGCTAGAGAAAAAAAAATATAGGTTAAAGGAACACAAATTTTCAGCTCAGGCAAGACATAAATATATATTAGCCTATTTTTTCCAGAATGCTAGAAGCAGGATGAATCTCATTGCTATGTTAGAACAGTCAGAGACACAAATTAAACATAAACATGAATGCAGAGGAAAAACAATAGTTCTTCTCCCACTTTAACCTCCAAAAGCCATTTTTTATTGCCTGCTAATAAAGCAAGAGATGCTTTTCTCTAAATGGCAGTTTAGAATCTCTTTGTAGAAAGCCTGGGTCAACACAATTATGTCAAAATGTTTCAGGGTTCACCCAGGTGCTTGCCGACTGAAGCTGTGTGTTGGGAACTTTGGCAGTCATTAAAAAAACTGGAGTGACTTTCCTTGTCATTACATTTATCTATACAGGCACACTGGAAAATGGCATGCTACCAACAGAAACCATGATTGCTAATGACCTGGGACATTTCACATTTATAACTCCTCTGACATTGTCAACAGGTCAGAAATCCAATGACTGATGCATAAGAAAGGAAAATGCATGCATTTTATTCATGTATGTCTCCCTTTTTCCTTTTCTTCCTACTTCTCTTCCTTCCTTCTCTCTTCTTTCTCTCTATAGGCACTTATTGTCTAAACTGTACTTAAATTTTAATAACAATAAACAATATACTTGTGGCACCCTTCTTGTTCTTAGAGATCAAATATTGGTAGAGGATATTGTAGATGCACTGATAGCAGTTATGGCACTGATGATATTCCAACCTCACATGGTTGTGATCATCTTCAGCATCGAGCCTAACATAATTACTCCATCTCCATAGTTGTTTAATTGTATCATAATTATTATCAGTGTCCCTGATTTCTGATTTTGTAGATGAGAAACCTGAGTTTTGGAGAACTTAAATGATATGTTCCTATTTACCCAACCTGCAGAAATACATAGTGTTCATGCTTGTGTGCTGAAGTGACAATGTGAGCCAAAGTGATGGCGCTAAGGAAATGGCAAGTTTATAGCATCAATAACCAGAATAGTAGAAATGGAACCAACTATGCATGCTAAGAAATCCAACTTTCACACATGTCTTGAGAGGATATTATTAACTGCATTTTAAAGATGGAGAAAATGGAGAGAAAGTTAGGGACTTGACTAACATCACTGAGTAAGTGACTGAGCTGTAATCGCTAGACGTACAAATGCAAGCTCCATCCAGCACGCCATGGAGCCCGCACCAGAAAATGGCAGTAGTGTGAATTCACACCCAGCCTTGGCAGTATTCACGTCCATTACAGATAGATGGTATTGAAATAATGGATTTTGCCAGCCTTCCTTGTAAATTAGTTCCCAACCTAACATAGTATTCCTAAAGTTGATTTTCTGCTAAATGTTGCTTTATTACAGCAATGCTATGTGTGGATTTGGTCTTCTCTGAAATGCCTTTCCCCCAGAGGCATATTGGCCAACAATAACAGCAGCTATATTCAGCTGAGAGCACCAGATAACTGATTTATTCTGTCACTGGCACCTTTATGAGCTTCATTTGCTGGGGAAGAGTTGGGGGAAAAAAAAAAAAAAAACCTGCTTTTCATTTCTTTCTAAAATCATGGCACTGAAAGGCTAAAGTGCTGAAAGTGATCTGGAAGCCAAATTATGGGTGGAGAAATATAATTATTTTAATGAGCCCTATTGCTAAGTGAATCCAGCGGAGTGTTAAGGCTTACAAGCTGTGAGCTGAGAGCTCTCTGGTTCCCCAAGTGAATCCACTAGAGAAGGGAAATGCCCCATATCATTTCACCACACCTCATGTCTCAAGCCCTAAATTTCATTCTCCTGCCTCTGATGCTACCTAGGAGGGTTTTTCCAATATCAAAAGCCTCGTGGCACCTTTAAAGAATAAAACATATCATGTTCTAAAATCCCTGTTGCTTTTGCATTTTCAACTTAGAATTGTGCTTGGATAATACAGTGAACTTAAATGTGCTGTGGGACATGACTGCCACTCAGAAATAGGTTGTTGAACTTTTACAAGTATGTTGAGCATTCTCACTCAAAGGCAGAGAGGGAAGATGACATGGATTAAAATGTGAATTCCCAGGGGGAAGGCATCAACATATCATTTCTTTCCATTTCCCCTAGAAGTCAGAGAACAGATAGAACATAAGGCAGAATTCAGCAAACATTTATTGAACATGTAGTACATGCTGGGCATTGCTGTAGTGACTAGAGATAGAGCACTGAACAAAACAGATCA
The DNA here is from genome assembly GCA_020662805.1 of Glaucomys volans. Lineage (NCBI taxonomy): Eukaryota > Metazoa > Chordata > Mammalia > Rodentia > Sciuridae > Glaucomys > Glaucomys volans. The sequence continues at coordinate 37,526 of JAJEJO010002304.1, read as the reverse complement.
ATGTTCCACACCCCTGAGGCTGTAATAAATAAATCAGTGAAATACTCCAATAGTAACTGATTCAAAGCATGAAAGAGAAAGAGGGATCACATACCTGTCACATATGAGGGTATTTTTATGAAGGGTGACTAGAGAGACATTTAATGAAAATCAAAGATCTGAGAGAAGGGAGAGGCTCATGCTGCATTTTGAGAACAATTACAGGTTGAAATGCATCTTCCCCAAACAGGTACATTTGTGTCCTAAGATCCAATTCTTCTGAACATGATCTTATTTAAATTAAGACCCAATCAAGTTAAAATGAGACCTTTAGTGTAGGCCCTATTATGATATGACTACTGTCTTTACAAGAACAAGAATTTGGACACAGAAACACATATGTGTAGAGGAAAAACATGCAAAAAAAGCACAGAAAGAAGATGATGATCTGTAAGCCAAGCAGAGAGGCCTGGATCAGATACTTCCTTCACAGTCCTCAGAATGAATCCACCATCAGGCACTTGATCATTTTACTCTCCTGGCCTCAGAACCGCAAGGTGATAGGTTTCTACTGTTCAAGCCAGTCAGTTTTTGGTGCTTTGTTATCGCAACCTTTGCAAAATTACTACAAGGGTGAAGAAAAGAACACATGAGAAGCTTCATTCTTGACATGCCTCATGAAGACCAAGGGGTGCATGCCTGGCAGATAAGAGGGTATCAATGGTAACTTAATTTATGATGGTGCTTCAGGGTTAGCAAAGAACTCCTGTGCTCTTTTTCCATTTGCATTTCACCACACCACAGGTAATAACTGAGTTGAGTGTGGACAGGCTATAGGGATGTGTGAGGGCATTTTTTTCCCTGATGCTCAGCAGACCTGAATCTCAGGATTAAATTCTTTCTACAAAATCACAAATTTGGCAATTGATAGAAAGGATTCCGAGAGCCAACAACATCTGACTTCAAAGCAAGCATTCCTTTCTTACCTCATAAGCCTCAGTGAACATCTATTTCTTAAATCATGTTCGTCCTAACCAAAGCAATTCTGCTTCTCTCATTAGCTCTCATTAGATAAGATATGATACTCCTGATACAGTCAGGAGAAGATATATCTTTTGTTAACATTCAGTGCCTGAAACAACATTTTGACTCTTCCCTGACTATTCTATCAATAGTTACATTATCTTCACTGCATTTGAGATAACCAGGAGCACAACCAGGATGCACACTTCTCTCTTACCCCTGGCATACATGGATACAGAAAATAGGTCCTACAATAAACGTGTTGGATTGTGTTCTGAAAGCGGGTAGTAAGGCCATTTTATTTGGAAGTTTAACTGGATAGCCCAAAACAGATGACTTATTTAGAGTTTATGAGCAAATTTATGTTTTGAAATATGCATAAGAAAAAGAAGCTCCAGGAGAAAATCTTTGCCACACACACTTCAGGTAGAGCACTAATCTCCAGAATCTATAAAGAACTCAAAAAACTTTACACCATGAATACAAATAAGCCAATCAAAAAATGGCCTAAGGAAATTAGCAGACACTTGACAGAAGATCTACAATCAACAGATATGTGAAAAAATGTTCAACATGTCTAGTAATAAGTGAAATGCAAATCAAAACTACCCTACAATTTTATCTCACCCCAATTAGAGTGACTATTATCAAGAACACAAGCAATAATAAGTGTTGGTATGGATGTGGGGAAAAAGGCACACTCATACATTGCTGGTGGAGTTGCAAATTGGTGCAGTCACTCTGGAAAGCAGTATGGAGATTCCTCAGAAAACTTGGAATGGAACCACCATTTGACCCAGCTATCCCACCCCATGGTTTATACCCAAAGAACTTAAAATCAGCATACTACAGGGATGTAGCCACATCAATGTTCATAGCTGCTCAATTCACAGTAACTAGATTGTGGAACCAACCTAGATGCCCTTCAATAGATGAATGCATAAAGAAACTGTGGTATATATACACAATGGTATATTAGCCATAAAGAAGAATAAAATTTTGACAATATTAATTCTATCTATCCAAGAACATGGGAGATTTTTCCATCTTCTAAGGTTTTCTTCAATTACTTTCTTTTGTGTTCTGTAGTTTTCATTGTAGAGGTCTTTCACCTCTTTTGTTAGATTGATTCCCAAATAGTTTTTTTTTTTTTTGAGGCTATTGTGAATGGAGACGTTTTCCTAATTTCTCTTTCAGAGGACTCATCACTTCTACCAAAGGCTCTATACAGATTTAATGCAATTCCAATTAAAATTCCAATAACATTCCTTATAGAAATAGAGAAGGCAATCATGAACTTCATCTGGAAGAATAAGAGACCTCGAATAGCCAAAACAATTCTAAGCAGAAAGAGTGAAGCAGGAGATCTGGTATCACAAGATCTGGTATCACAATACCAGACCTTAAACTGTACTACAGAGCAATAAAAAAAATGGCATGGTATTGGTACCAAAATAGACAGGCAGACCAATGGTACAGAATAGAAGACACAGAGGCAAACCCACAAAAATACAGTTACCTCATACTAGACAAAGGAGCCAAAAACATACAATGGAGAAGATAGCCTGTTCAACAAATGATGCTGGGAAAACTGGAAATCCATATGTAGTAAAATGAAATTAAACCCCTATCTCTCACCCTGCACAAAACTCAATTCAAAATGGATCAAGGACTTAGGAATTAGACCAGAGACCCTTCACCAAAGACAAAGTAGGCCTGAATCTTCATCATGTTGGCTTAGGATCAGATTTCCTTAATAAGACTTCCAAAGTACAAGAAATCAAAGCTAAATTAATAAATGGGATGGACTCAAACTAAAAACCTTTTCTCAGCAAAGGATACAATCAATAATGTGAAAAGAGCCTACAGAGTGGGAGAAAATCTCACCACACATACTTCAAATAGAGCACTAATCTCCAAAATTTATAAAGAACTTACAAAACTTTACACCAAAAATACAAAGAACCCAATCAATAAATGGGCCAAGGATCTGGACAGACACTTTATAGAAGAGGATGAACAGGCAATCAATAAATATATGAATAAGCGTTCAACATCTCTAGTACTTAGAGAAATGCAAATTTAAACAACTCTAAGATTTCATCTTACTCTGATTATAATGGCTTTTATCAAAAACACAAACAATAATAGATGTTGGCATGGCTGTGGGGAAAAAGGCACACTTTTACATTGCTGGTGGAGTTGTAAATTGGTACAGCCTCTCTGGAAAACAGTGTGGAGATTCCTCAGAAATCTTGGAATGGACCCACCTTTTGACCCAGTTATCCCACTCCTTGGTTTATACCAAGAGGACTTAAAATTAGCACACAACAGTAACACAGCTACATCAATGTTTATAGCAGCTCAATTCACAATAGCTAGACTGTGGAACCAACCTAGATGTCCTTCAACAGATGAATGGATAAAGAAGATGTGGTATATATACACATGGAATACTATTCAGCCATAAAGAAGAATAATATTATGGCATTTGCAGATAAATGGATGAAACTGGAGATTATTATGCTAAGTGAAAAAGCCAGTCCCAAAGAAACAGGGCTGAATGTTTTCCCTGATAATCAGATGATGATATAGAATCTGGTTGGGGGAGGGTGAGCGAGGAATGGAGGATCATTAGATTATGTAGAGGGAAATAAGAGGGGGAGTGGATGAGGGTATAAAAAATGTTGGAATGAGACAGACATCATTATCCTACGTACATGTGTGATTAACAAGAATTATATGAATGTACATCAGGCACAACCATAGAAATGAAAATTTGTGCCCCACATGTGTACAATGAATCAAAATGAAGTCTGTAAAAATAAAAAATTTAATAATAAAAAAAGAAGAAGAAAATTATGGCATTTGTAGGTAAATGGATGGAGTTGGAGAATATCATGCTAAGTGAAATAAACCAATCCCAAAAAATCAAAGGCTGAATGTTTTCTCTGATAAATGAATGATGATACATAACGGGTGGTGGGGGGTGCTGTGGGAGGGCGGTGGAGAGAAGAATAGAGAAACTTTAGATGGTGTAGAGGAAAATGGGGCGGGTAGGGGAGGGGGAAGGAAAGATAGTAGACCAAGACAGACAGTATTATACTATGTATATGTATGATCACATGAATGGTGTGAATCTCCATTGTGTATGACCATAGAAATAAAAAGTTGTACCCCATTTGTGTATAATGAATCAAAATGCAGTCTGTAAAAATAATTAAAAAAATAAATAAATAAAAGCAAAAAAAAAGAGAAAGATCAATCAACAACAGTTAAAACTGAAACTAAAATGGAATATTTCCTTACTCACATTTTTTTTTCAATCCTAGACTTGGCTCAGTGAATATTAGGAAAGGGAATATGCCAAAAGCCTTCCAAGGATTGAGAGAAATATGCATTTAAAAAGATTTATCATTAAGATTTTTATTCAAATGATCCATGCAAGGGCTGGCTGTGGGTAAAATAAGTAATATTTTATTACTTTAGCAAACATTAGTTTGCTAATGCTTATGTATTGATTATTTTTCTGAATGATTTTCCACATTGATCATATTTATAAGATTTCTCTCCCAAGCAGACCCCCATTAAAACAAGAAGGGAAGGATCCTTTGTTTTGATTCTATTCTCACCAGGCAATGTTGCTAATTCAATTCCCAGGTACTTTGATCCTGGAAAAGGGATAATCTAGATACCAGAATCAACCATCCCAGTTACTAGGAACATACTCATTACAAACGAATGAAGTGCCTTTAATGTTCATTTAGTCTCTTATAAATTTAGCTCACATAAGTACCTCTCTGAGAATATACTTAACTCTGGATTAGGAAAAACAAGCATTTCTGAACCTATAAAACTGAAGACTAGATCTACAGAATCCTGACAAGGTAATGCCATACCAATTAAATGGTGCTAACCTTCCTGACTGCTTGGTTGGCTTTGTTCTCCATTTCTATAATTGCATATGCTTTCCCCTCCTGGCTGCTTGTCTAAATTTGACGCTCATCTGAGTTTTTTGTTTGTTTGTTTTATTTGAATGCTCCTCTAAGTAAGCACTTTTGGCATAAATCAATATGCTTTCTTCTGAATCTCCATACTACCTATTTTCCATATCATTCATTTGGAATTCTTCTTATAGTTTCTTTTGCTGTGTTTCATGGTTTTTGGTCTTCTAAATTAGAATGTAAGTCATCAAGGACTGACATCGGATATTAAGGCTCTTGAGATTAGCTTAGTTTCCTACAGAGACAATAAAAGAACAAAGACAATAAAAAAAAAAAAGAAAAAGAAGGTTCACATTCAGGAAGCAAAATTAATCAGCAGTTAATCAGCCATGTTTAGGAAACAAAATGGCTGTATGCCCACTTTTGGGAGAATTTGTAATCTTACCAGTTTTTCCATGTGAAAATCACGACTTGATAAATACTAGTGTATGAAGCTCTAATAATTTTATGGGGATAGTGTCAACTGGTAAATATGATACAAGTTAACTGAACATCATGGGAAAAAGAACTGAAAATGTATAGGGAAGAAGATTGGAAGGTACATTTAAATGCTGGAATGCCGTGGAACCTATTGCATTGCATAATTGGAAGCTCTCATTTCATTAGGTAATGCATAGATGTGACTGATAGTGTAGCAGATCTTTTCAGAGTACAGGCTTACTACTGTTGAAATATGTCATGTGAAAAAATTAACTGATGAAACTAAACAGACATGCTGTCTATTTGATAATAACAATGAAATGGCCGTCTTTTAAATGTGATTAACATCTTCCCATCATGTCTCCCCAAGACACCTAGATCTTTAATTGAATAATAATAATGGCAAGCCAATAAAACTAATAGGTTACAGATATCAAGGGACCTGTGGTGCAAATTGTAAAGGAAAAGGTCAACAAGCTTATTCACTCTAAATGAGTTAATATGCATTATTGAATAATATGAATCAGATAATTTAATGATGACACTGAGGCAGATTTTAATGCCTAGCCATTAATTCCATGTCTTCCTCTCACCTAAAAGCTTTTCTCTCCTTTGATATAGAGGTTTACCAAGATTTCAACTCAAAAGTGTCACATCCCAGTGCATTTCATATGTGCTACAGATACAGATCAACTCTGATGAAACCAAAAGTAATTTATGTTTATATAGTTTAGAGTTAGGCTCATGAAGATCTTTCCTATAAAAGGAAAACAAAAAGTTTTTGCATTGCACACATATCCCAAAAAAGGACTCTCTAATGTCCTGCCAGCCTCCTGATTAATTGATAGTCTTATTTACATAAGTGGAAAAGCAAGAAGTACAGAGAGACAGATGGGTGAATATTAATTGATGTTCATAAACCTGAACAATGCCTTTTCATTTCTCAATCCACACTCTCAAACAGCACGTCTTATTTATAGTATATCACAACCTAGTGGTAGCATGAAGATTGCTCTTTGAGCAAAGGATTACTAGTGTTGCTCTTGATTAATCTGCACAAGGACCACTATGAGTTTAGGCATACAGTATAGCTTTCCAATAAGGGAACCTCTAAATATGAGGTGGAAAAACAAAACAAAACAAACAAACCAACAAACAAACAAAAAAGCTAAGAGAGGCTTAGCATGCTTCCAGTTGAAGTTGGGGAAAATATTTCAGTAAATATATATAGCAGTACCCCCTTATCCTTAAGGGACACATTCCAAACCCTCTATGGATGCATTATACCACAGATAAAACTGAACCCAACAATTTAATACCTTTTCTATCCTAACTAAATACTTGTCGTGCACTATAGTCATACTTTTGAAGTTTGAGTTGTATAACAAAACTAGAATTAATTTCTGTTCCTTCTTAATACTTTCATGGATAGAAGATTCATTCTTACTATAGATCTGAGCAAACTAAGCATGCAACACTTTCTTTCCTTATTAAGTCAACAACAAAGGAAGCATTCTATGACTTAGCATGACTACTTTTGCTCTTCATGTGAAACAGTTAATCTTATAACCAGGGTACTTACAATGTGACTAATGGGAGGGTAGGGTATGTAGCATGAATACATTAGAGAAAGGAATGAATGATGTCCTAGGTAGGGCACCGAATGAAGGCTCAAATTTCATCATACTAATTTGACTGGCATGCAATTTCCATGTACTTCCATATTGCAGAGTATTAACTGATGGATTCTGCAAAACGTGTTTTACTCAAGGAAATGAAAAGAAATAAACTTTCACTTCTGTCATTCCTGAATGTTTGGTCAACTCTCATATAGGAGAGTATTATAGAAATCATAAAACCTCTCCTGGCAAAGCTCTTAGACTTTGAGTTCTTATGTTCATATCTACCCATGCTACATGAATGACCTTATTAAAGTAAAAATATGTATACCACAGTTTCTTTATCCATTCATCCGTTGAGGGCATCTAGATTGGTTTAACAGTCTAGCTTTTGTGAATTGAGCTGCTATAAACATTGATGTGGCTGTGTTACTGTAGTATGCTGATTTTAAGTCCTTTGGGTATAAACCAAGGTGTGGGATAACTGGGTCATGCTAAGTGAAATAGTCAATCCCAAAAAACCAAAGGCTGAATGTTTTCCCTGATAAGTGGATGATGATATATAATCAGGTTGGGGTAGTTGGAGGAGTGAGAAGAATGGAGGAACTTTAGATTATGTAGGGGGAAATGAAGGGGGTATGAAAAATGGTGAAATGAGACAGATATCATTACCCTATGTACATGTATGATCACATGAATGGTATGAATCTTCATCGTGTATAACCATAGAAATGAAAAGTTGTACCCCATTTGTGTACAGTGAATCAAAATGCAGTCTGTAAAAATTGAAAAATAAATAAATAAATTTTAAAAAATCAAAATATGTCATCTTGTTCTAGAACTTAAATTATAAACTTATGGTTTATAATGTTCAGAAGTCAAGAATTATACATATAAAATGTGACTCTGCCATAAACAGAATTTTGAATTTGAGTGAGACATTTTCCTCTCTGCATTTCATTTCCTCACGTAAAATGAGGCAGTCAAATGAGATAATCTCAAAGCTTTTTATCTGTTCCTATATTCCATGACTCTAAGCACTATTAAGTTCATATTAAATCTTTTAAGAGAATAGAAAAAGTCACATTTAATAATCACTGGCTATCTTCCAGGCAACATTCTATAGGGGCAGTTTTATAAGACTTAACTCACTTGTGACCATTGCTGGGGTACTTTCCCTGAGACACCCAGAAAGCACAGTCTCCTTCCACTTTCCTATTTTTTTTCTCACATGGTGACCTTTTCCTCCATACTCCACATCACTTCCCTCATCCCTATTTTTCCATAGAATTCTCAAATGAATCAGAACTTTCCTATGTTCATATACAAATACATGACCAGTGAAACTCCACATCACATACAAATGCAAGAATGGGATCCTAATAAGTTACACTCCAAGTATGCATAATATGTCAAAATACACTCTATTCTCATGTATATCTAAAAACAAATAAAAATTACAATATTTATTATTTTTTGCAGCTGATTGTGTTTCTCCATTTGATGAAAACATACATTTAAAACCTATAAAGTGATCAACCCTCAGAGCTGAGAGAAGCACTCAATTCAAAAAAGAAGTTTGTGATGGTTAATTTTATGTGTCAACTTGATTAGATGCTGACACCCAGATACTTGGTCAAAATACTTGCTTGGCTATTATTGTAAAGATATTTCTTAGGATGAGATTAAAATTTGAATCAGCAGACTTTAAGAAAAGTGCATCACCCTTTGTAATCAGAGTGGCCTTTATTCAATCAACTAAAGACCTTAAGAGAGAAAAACAAAAAGAAAACACTAATCACTTCTGAGGAATTTTAAGAATTTAGCTAGCCCACTGCCTTCAAATTTGAGCTGGAAACATCAACTGATCCTTAGGTACCCACCCTGCAGGAGTACCCTATGGAATGTGGCTTTGCCAACTTCCATAATCAAGTGAGCAATTATTTTAAAATCTTTCTCTCTCTCTCTCTCTCTCTCTCTCTCACACACACACACACACACACATCCTGTTGTTCTGTGTAACCCTAATATAGAACTAGAAATACATTTGTACAATGGGTGAAACAATCCTTAAGCAATCTCTTTGAATAAGACAAAATTGAGTGATTAAGAAACTATATTATAGAGCAGTAATAACAAAAACAGCATGGTAGTGGCACCAAAATAGACATGTAGACCAATGGTACAGAATAGAAGATGCAGAGACAAATGCAAATAAATAAAGTTATCTCATACTAGGTGCCATAAACATACATTGAAAAAAAGATAGCCTATTCAACAAATGGTGCTGGGAAAAATGGAAATCCATATGTAGCAAAATGAAATTAAACCTCTATCTTTCATCCTGCACAAAAATCAACTCAAAGTGGCTCAAAGACTTAGGCACTAGAACAAAGACTGTACCTAATAGAAGAAAAAGTAGGCATAAACCTTTATCACGATGGTTTAGGACTTGACTTCCTTAACAAGACTCCTAAAGTACAAAAAGTGAAATCAAGAATCAATAAATGGGATGGATTCAAACTAAAAATCTTCTCAGTGAAGGAAACAATGACATGAAGAGAGAGCCTACAGAATGGGAGAGAATTTTTACCACACTCACCTCAGATAGAGCACTAATCTCCAGGATATATAAAGAACTCAAAAAACTTAACACCAAAAACCCAAATAACCCGATCAATAAATGGGCTAGGGAACTGAATAGACACTTCACAGAAGAAGAAATACAATTGATCAATAAACATAAAAAAAATGTTCAACATCTCTAGCAATTACAGAAATGCAAACCAATAGTACTCTAAGATTTCATCTCACTCCAATCAGAATGGCAATTACCAATTATACAATTGTACAAGCAATAATAAGTGTTGGCCAGGATGTGGGGAAAAAGGTACACTCATACATTGCTGGTGGGAATGCAAATTTGTGCAACCACTCTGGAAAGCAGTATGGAGATTCTTTAGAAAGCTAGGAATGAAACCAGGATTTGACCCACTTATCCCACTCCTGGGTTTATACTCAAAGGACTTAAAATCAGCATACTAAAGTGACACAGCCACATCAATGTTTATAGCAGCTCAATTCAAAATAGCTATACTATGAAACCAAAGTAGATGCCCTTCAGCAGATGAATGGATTAAGAAAATGTGGTACATATACACAATGGAATATTAGTCAGACTTAAAGAAGAATGAAATTATGGTATTTTCAGGTAAATGCATGTAACTGGGGAATATCATGCTAAGCAAAATTAACTAAACCCAAAAAACCAAAGGTTAAATGTTTTCTTTGATAAGTGGAAGCTGATCCATAATGGGGTGGGGGAGGGAATAATGTAGGTACTTTGGATTGTGCAGAGGGGAATGAGGAGAAGGGAGAGTATGTGGGGTTGGGAAGGATGGTGAAATGAGATAGACATCATTATCCTAAATACATGTATGTTTACATGACCTGTGTGACTCTGCAACATGTATAGCCAGAGGAGTGAGAAGTTATCTTCCACTTGTGGACGAGACATTGTAATGTGTCAAAATACATTCTACTGTCGCATATAACTAATTAGAACAAATTTTTAGAAATTGAAAAAAAAAAAGAAATTTAAGGCCTGGTTGTCAGTAGAGTTGAAATTAAAACCCAGATGTTTTAAAAGAAGAGTCCAGGTTATATTCTCAATATCATAGGATTCAGAACCCAAGATAAATTAGTCTTTATTTCCAAGATCTCAAAAAAGACAAGTATGGTCACTTGGATGAGTTGATATTCAACATAATATTGAAAGTCTTAGCCACAGCAATTAGTCAAGAACAAGAAATGAAGGACATCCAAATAGGAAAAGAGGACATGAAATTATCCCTGTTTGGAGACAATATAATTTTATATGTTGAAAAAAATCTAAAGAGTCCACCAAAAAAAAGAGAGAGAGAGAGAGAGAGAATAAGAACTATTAGAACTGATAAATTTGGCCAAGTTGCAGGATACAAAATAACCATACCAAAAAAAAAATGTAGCATACTTTATATGTCAATAATAAACTTGCTGAAAAAGAAAAAAGTGATCCCAGTTACAGAAACTACAAAGAAAAACTTATAACCAAGAAAGTCAATGATTTCTACAGTGAACTTTACAAACATGGATGAAGGAAATTGAAAAATTGATCAAAAGGCAGTAGGGTATAGTTAGATAGGAGTAAGAAGTTCTGGTGTGCTGTTGCTAAGTGGGGTAATTATAAATAATGATTATGTACTCTGTTTTTCAAAAAACTAGAAGAAAGGGTTATCAATGTTTTCTCCATAAAAACATGATATTTGAAGAGACAGATATGTTCAACCAGATTTAAATATTATATAAAATATGTATTGAAATATCACAGAATACCAAGAATATCCACTGATATGTGCACTTTTATGTGTAATGTACCAATTAAAGTAATTTAGTATAAAATTTTTAATTTTTTTTATTTGTTCTTTTTAGATTTACATGATAGTACAGTGTATTTTGACATACATAACATGAAGTATAACTTACTCTAATAGGATCCTATTTTTGCAGTTGTCCATAACATGAAGTTTCATTGGTTGTGTATTCATTTATGCACATAGGAAAGTTATATCCAATTCATTCTACTGTCATTCCTATTCTTATCTCCCCTCCCATTTTGGTATAGCTATAAGATATACAGTATGCAATCATTTTTTAAATTCTGAAAATAATCTTAAGTAATAAAACAAATCTACTTTCAGAACAGTTCTATTCGGACACAGAGACACTGGCGTACACACACACACACACACACACACACAAAGCTCTTTCTTTCTTCAAAACAACAAAAGAGCATATGACAGGAAGCAGTCCATGTAGACAGTAATCCAGCTACAAATCAACACAAGCACAACAAAGCCATTGACCTTGTAAATTATTGCCCATAGTTAAAGACTCCACTTTTTATTTTCCTACATTATCATTATGTTCCAGTCAGCTAACAGAAATAGCCAGGAACCCTCTAGGTATCCATTTCAACATGACTGAAAGAACTGTCTCTTTCAGGTGTCTACAAGGGGTCCTAGTGTGAACTTTGCAGTTGCCATCTAGTGGCACACAGAAGCCAGGTCCAGGCTTCTCATGAGATGCAAGGGTCAAAATTTTGGGAATAGTTTTTTATTTATTTATTTGATGAGGAGGAGGAGTGCTGGATTGAACCCAGGATATTGAACATACTAATGCATGTGCTCTACCAGTGAGCCACACCCCCTAGCTCTTGTTGGTTGCTTCAACAAAAATTTTAACAAAAACTAAATGTTTTAGTCAGCTTTTTTACTGCTGTGACCAAAAGGCCTGGCAAGAACAAATTTAGAGGATGAAAAGTTTATTATTGGTGTTCATGGTTTCCAAGGTCTTGATTGGTATATGGCCAACTCCACTGTTCTGGGCCTGAGGAGGGACACAACATCTTGAAAGAAGAATGTGGAGAACATGTTATGAGGAAGAGAGAGGGCATTCTGCTCACCAGGAACAAAATATAGACCCCAAAGCATGCCCACAGTGACTCACATCTTCCACCCACACTGACTCTTATAACCCAGTCATTTCACCTCTAAACTTTCTTGCATTATCTTACATATGAGAGTTTGAGGTCTACCTTATGTCTAAACCGTAACACTAAATTACACAAACTTCCAAGTATATAATTTGTATAAGAATACATAAGAACACATACCTTAATAATTATCTTGTTATATTTTATAATTCTCTATGTTCTAAACTTTGCTTCCATCTATTAGAGTTGGATAGTGGAAACATTGTCTAACAATGTCCTACCATACCTCCCTTCCCAGTTCCACATTCAGTGACATCATGTTGGTAGTTAGACATCAGTCACAATGTGCACACTACAGAAATCAGCAAACGGTGCACATCAGGGCTTGAGCCCTTCCTCCCTCTTTCCCTCCCTGCTCTTCCTTCCTTCCTTCCTTCCCTCCCTCCCTCCCTCTTTCTTTTCTTTTCTTCCTTTTTCAGTATTGTGATTAAACCATGGAACTTTATTCCACAGAGCTGCATCCCCCAGCTTCTTATTTTTTATTTAAAGACAGGGTTTCTTGCTGGGCACGGTGGCCCACACCTGCAATTCCAATGCTTAGGAGGCTGAGGTAGGAGGATCATAATTTCAAAGACAGCCTCAGTAATATAGTGAAGCCCTAAGCAGCTTAGCAAGTCTTTGTCTCCAAATAAAAAATATAAAAAGGGCTGGCGATGTGACTCAGTGGCTAAGGGCCCTGGGTTCAATTCCTGGTACCAAAAAGAAAAAGAAAAAAGAAAAGACAGGGTCTCTCTAAGTGTGGAGGCTGGCCTTGACTTACGATTCTCTTGTCTCAGTCTTCTGAATAGCCAGGATTAGAAGTGCATGCCAACACACCTACCCAGGGTTTGATCTCTTGCTGTCTTGATTATTTTAAAATATTTCTCAAACTTTTTACTGATTATATCACCCCTTAAAAAGCCATTTTAGATCCTTTTTCCTAAATGCCTCCCCATATGAACTAATTATATCAGAGATGTATTACATTATTACTCAAGTGTTGTGTGTACATCTGTGCTATACATATATATATAGCTATATATATACATATATATAGATAGAGAGAGAGAGAGAAATTTTTTATCTCATCTTGAGAAATAGTTTTAGATCTTGTGGGGCTACATAACATTCCTTAATAATACAAGATCTAAGCTTTGAAAAGTGATGGAAAAGTGTTAATAACATGGGTAAAACTAGTGTGTATTGCCCTTTTTGTTATTACGTTATGGATAGCACAGCCAATAGAAGCAATCTTTTTTTCTAGAATTTAAATACTCTTTTCCAATTAGAAAAAAAAATGCTGTTTATGTCATTGGTGAATTAGCTTGCTTTGATATTTCTTTATTGTTTCATTTATACCTTAAATTGTAATGTAAATGAAAATGTTAATATTCATATTAGAAATGTTGTCATTCATTATTTGCAACCATGAGTTGGCTATAGATGAGAGACTTTAGTAAAAAATAGCAAAAGCATTCAATGACAATTGGTTGTTCATATGAAATCTACAAATAAGTCATATTGTATGTTTTCTTACTCTTTGTAAATAGTATATTATACATCTTTTGCATCTGTAATTTTTTAAACATGCATTTATATATAAATTTACATATTGTCCTGAGAGCTGGCTCTTCACATTTACCAGAATACTGCTGTATATAACCTATATTTAAGAGTATAAAAGATCAAAGTAATGTAAACATCTGTACCAAATTGGTGAAAATCCATGTAGATACTTTCTAAAACTCAGAACCAATAAAAAATACCAACATGATAGCCCAGGTTAATCCTGGGAGGGAGGCTAAGAAATTTCTTTTGATTTCTTTGTGTGTATGTGTGTGTGTGTGGTGTGGGTGTGATTGTGTGTGTGTGGTGTGGGTGTGATTGTGTGTGTGTGTGTGTATGGGTGTGTGTGGTGTGGGTATGCGTGTGTTGTGATGGGGATTGAGCCCAGGCCTTTGTTCATGCTAAGCATGCCCTCTACACTAAGTTATACCACCCACTCAGGAGAAGTTTTCATCATGTGTCTTACTCTATCCCAAATTTTCTATTATTCCTTTTATTTTAAGCACAAAATCAAATTGCAAGCCCCCGCTCACAGACAAATTTCAGTGGTATCTTCCTGAGAATAGGTTTGTGAACTGGAATCTCCTATGGGTAATGAAATATGGGAAGTGGGAAGTGAAAGAAAACCAAAGAAGAGGAAAGGGGAGGAAGAAGGTGTACTTAATCCAATAGGGAAAAGAAGTATAGAAAATAAATAAATGAAAACACTGCAGATACCCTGACAATGTTTTACAAATAAGGACTATAGGATCCCAGAGAATGGGGAGACCAGCCCGGACTTGGTGCAGATATCAAAAACGCCATATTGGCAAATAAAAATATAAATTGAGCAAAAAGAAAACAAACCACGTAGCAGGAGGAGAGCATACTCTATCTTTAGCCATCTCAAGTTAGTTAATCACCTCACTGGAGTATGATAAGTGACTACCCAAGTGAAGATGATTGCCAGGTTATCAAGGAGTTAAAGTTCTTGTTGACACTGTTTTAATCTCAAGATCTAACTTTATGTCAGTGGTGCTGACAGGATGTATATTTGGGGTAAAATTACTCTCTCAAATGTGATCACTGATATTTTCAGAGATTACATATCCCAATTCAAGCCTGATTTTGTAGACCATCATACTCTGGACCTATAGACTAGCAACAAGAAAAATATCTTCTCCAATTTGCAGAAAAATACACTTTCTAAATATTTGTGCCACTGAGATGCAGACATCTCTAAGGAAGGATCAGGACACTTTTAGGAGGATTCCTGGCAATTTCTGTGAAAAAAAATTGGAGCACTATCCACTTCTATTGAAAATAGAGAGAAGCAAGAGGCAGTACTCCATTGGGAACTAGCAATTGGATGTAACTCTCCATGGAAAACAAGTAATCAGGAATAAAAATTGTTAACGCCTTGAGCTTCACATGCATTTATTTCAAATGTTCTTTGTTTTTTATTGTTTTTTTTTTAGTACCAAGAGAGTAAAACCTTCATTTTGATGATCATAAATACTTCTCTCTCTTTAGCCACCTCACCCCTGATTTCTCTGTTAGATATTTCATGTGTCACCCTCACTTCTCATCTACTTAATAAGTAATTCTAATATTTCTTAAAAAAAAAAAAAACAATAAAACAGAGAACTAGCAGTTAACGCCAAGTAGCAAGTCTGGCATTTTTAAATCATAGCAAAAAATAATGTTCTTTCACATCAGTAATATACTATGCGGTTCTGACACATATATCTTATAGAGGTCTCTAATTGAAACATTTAATTTATAGAAAACATATGGCTCTAGCTTTCCTTCCAAGTTCTGTTTGTTATGATAAATCTGAAGCCAGAGATATTTCCCTTAGTGTCTATAAAACTAGAGAACGAATGAGGAAAGAGAAAGAGTTAGCTGTAGGAATAAATTCTGAGACACTATCATTCACTGGTCTAAAATAGCCTAGTCCATAGCTTCAGAAAGATTATCAGTTGTTTGCTCCAAATGATATAAATCATGTGTGAAAGTAGGTTTTGTACATGTCTCAATAGGCTTTTGCAGTCCAACTGATCCGCCTGTTTCTATGCCGGCTGCAGACTGTAAATCACTGGCTCTCCAAGTAACTGGGCTTTGTGGATGAAGTACCAGGCAGTTCTGGCTCTCTCCTGGGCTGTAACAGTCTGCCATGAGGAGTTAGCAATGTGAACTATAGCCAAAGAAAAATCAGGATAGAATATTTCACACAAAGGAGGTGATAACCATTTCCTTAATTCAAATCAAGGGCTAATTACAAAAGGCAAGAAATCAAAAATTTTTTAAAAACTGCCATAACATTCAAATGCTAGCATTTGAAAGGCATATTTCAGCTCTGGAAATATTCCATACAATAGGGTGATTGAAAATAGGAGCTTCAAGGTTAAACATATCAGGGTTGGAAGTTTATTTCTGCCACATCTGATTAACCATAAGTATAAACTGAAGCATCACATGCTAAGTTCTCTGAGCTTCAGCATCCTCATCTCTAAAAACAAAGCAAAATCAAACTAAAACAAGAAAAGCAGAACACATGCTACACTGGAAGTTCGCTGATAGGATTTATGTGCAGTCATCAGCATATACTAAGTTTGAAATAAGATTGTGGCTATTCTTTCTTAAGACTGTCTCCATCATAAAAATAGGACACTATTCTTCTCATTTTCTACATAACAATTAGTTGCAGAAATAAGAATCAACTGATGCTCCAGCAAAAGAATAATGTAGGGAGGTACTGAGAGAATAACAATCACGCCAGAGGCAGATCTAGCTATGAAACTGGGTTCTAGCATTTATTTGATTGTGAGCAGATCAGATGGTCTCTTCTAGTTGCTCAGGTAAAGACAGAAAATAATGATGACCATCTTGATGACCTAAAGTGAAGATCTGGCATACTGTGTATGAAGAACACAAACAATACCTGGTCCTCAGGATTATCATACATCAAAATCATCTTTCACCTGGAAGAAACATCTATGGTATGGGGGAGAAAAAGAAGAGTTCTCAACAATAACAGTGATTATGCCAGCTTATGTTATTGGTATGCTTTATCATTTCAAGGACCATCTGTCTCTCCATGGTTTGGAGTAGGCATGAAGAGGGCTATGCTTTTTCTGAAGGGTAGGAAAGTGAAGTTCTTTGACAGTTTTGTACTCTGTATGAAGGCATGTGTGTGTGTGTGTGTGTGTGTGTGTGTGTGTGTGTATGTTTGTGTGTTTGTGTGTGAGAGAGAGGAGAAAGAGAGAGGAAAGAGGGGGAAAGAGGGGGGAAGAGGGAGAGAGAAAGTCTCATTAGTGGATAATTATTTTTTAATGAATTGGGGAAATTTCCAACAACGAATGAAGTTATTAAGAATGAAGACTGCTAAGAAGTGAAGAATGCTGTGAGTCCTACAACACTGCGATACTGCCGCTATTCTACTTCCACATATTTATGATTAAATCACTATTGTTTGATGAGCCATTTTATCCTAAGTGGCACTATTGAGGAGATTAATGAGCCAGGAGACCTGGTGAGTTAAATTAATGTTTTTAAAGTTAAAATGTATCCAGATTAATAATAATTAAATCCACGGAATATGCTAGGGCAACACCATGATGATTAATCCCAGCCCACTGTAGAAATATTCACTGTGTACTTGAATTACTCATGAAAAAAAAATCTGTCTTTGTACACCAACTATTATAATTGTTTATCACTGCAATTATTGCTCAGAAATAAAAGTTGAAAGATTCAAATGGAATGGGATGGTAAATGGAAAACACACAACTCATTAGGAGTCAGAATTAAAATGAATTACTGAAAGAATAAAAAAATCATATTTGAGACAATATCACATTCTTAAAACAGTCAAGCCTTTTAATTTACTATCTGGGAGACGTCACAATTTACTGCATCCTACCCTCTGACCGGTGCAGCGTTAAGAGTTTCAAACTGCTAAGCAATTTTTAAAGTATGTTTGGTTCATTTAGACTTTTTCTTTTTTAATGGTTATTTCCACACTCTTCACGCACCATTCTGAAAATCCTGAAACCCAGAACCTTCAAAGTTTTGTGTGTGTGTGCTGTTTGTTTGTTTTGTTGTGCTCATGGAAGGAGATTATTTCAAGGTGGATAAGAATCAGCTCATTAGGGAAAATTCCCACCATCTACCAGAGCTTCTTCCCCTTTCTTGATTCTCATTTTGATTAATTCCGTCATCCCTGCACACTCCTGCCCTTTAACTGTTTCTCCTTGATGATCTCATCTTGACCAGTGTCCACTGACATTGACCTTTGCTCACTCAGATTACACACACATGAATCTTACAAAGGATTGTGGGGGGGGTGGTAAAAATACATGAGAATCATCAAGACACCCTGTGCTGATGCCTGTATTGCTACTTCAGAATTTATGACTGACACAGTGGAGGAATTATCTCCTGTATACCTTCTACTTTCTTAGGGCAACAGCAAAAACTGAATCAGACCTCTAATTAAGTACCTATTTTAGGGTCTTCTTTTCCAAATGTTATAGCCTGTCTGAAGAGCTATGTTCTAGAAATGTTCTTTTTGACATGTTCTGGGCATATTCTGATTTTTTTCAACTGTCTATTCCACTTACTTACAGGAGAAAATCTTCTCCTCGGAGCAGTTCTATACTAAATGACAGTGTGAGATAGCAATGCAATAACATTCACAGCAAGATTTTTACAAAATGCTGTCATGCAAAATTGAGCATGGTAATCCTCATACCTACCATAATCCAGTGAAGATTTTACTAACAAAATCTACTAATACTCATTGATTTCCTGGAGCAATATCATGGCAAAATTGACTAGATTACTCCATTAACCTAACCAACCAATCATGGGGAAGGAAGTATGCATTATACATATTCTAAGTCCCTACAGAAAACTTATTTTTCCCCCCATACATCTCACTTTATTTTCATGATAATATTTGAAATGTGAAATACCAGGGACTTTTTGTGAGCCCACTAATAATACAAAATATTTTTAGATCTTGATTTATCTTGTGTTTATACCAATGTTGTCATGGGGTGAGGCCAATATGATGGTTCTTACTTTATGGATAAGAAAACTTAGATGGAGAGGGTTTAAGTGATCTGTTCAAGAAGGTACTACGAGTTACTAGGAGAGCCAGGGCTGAGTCCCACCTCACAGACTCCTAGTTTGGTGCTTATTCTAATACTAAGAAGCTGGTATCTTCCTCTCTTATACATTCAGTAACAATTAGCACAGCATGGATCCTGAAATAATACCTGTTAGGTTACTAAATATTTGTTTCCTAGCACAAAATGTGCCCAAAGGAAGTATTTTTATTGGTATCATCTGTTAGCCCAAATGTAATAATTTGAAAAATAATGAAGGAATAAATAAATAACAAGTGCTTCCATTAAAAAAAAGAAATGCAATAGGAAAATTTGCTGATGGAAACTTTGATTCTATTTAAAAACTACAAGGGAAAAAAAAAGGAAGAGAGATTATTTTGAGAAAAGGGAAGGAGATTTGGAGTTAGAAGACCTACATTTGAGTTCTAGTTCTGCCATTCATTATATATGTAATATAAAGCCATTCATTTCAAAAGTCCAAAGATTATTGTCCTCGTCTGATCTAACATCAAATGATTCAATGCTCTTTTAGAAGTGGTAGGGAGTGAAGGCTTCAGAGTCACAGATAATTTGTATGCATAAACTCTACACCCAACTATGAGTCACTTCATCCTGTGGGCCTCCATTACCTTATCTTTTAAATGGAAGAAATGAAACATACCACTCTGAAGAGTTAATTTAAGGATAAAATAAGATTAGATACATAACACTGTTTTTGAGTAATGAGATATCAATGGATACCTATTGTTTTCTTCTTTTATCATTCCTACATATTAGTTTATTTTGATGATTTTGTCTTAAGACTTGTTATCAACTTGAAAAAGGGGGAAAGGATCTGTGTTTCCTCTGTGTTCCTTAGATTATTTAGCACATTACTAAGCACAGATCAGATGAAAAGGGGAAAGCTTAAGAGTCTAGGGTTCTCAGGACCTGACTGCACATTTAACACCTGTTAGCAACTATCTGAGTCAACTTTGGAAATTAACTTCTCTGAGCATGTGTGGAATGAAGGCACTGGACTGCATCATCTCTAAGGTGTGTTCCAGCAGTGCCTGACACTATCTGCTTTCTATTTGCTCACTGAGAGATTATCTACATTCTTTGTTCTGAGTGTTAACATTACTGCTGTTGTTAATGTGCTGATAGGTCCCTGAATAATTAGCACATCATTATTTTGTTTACAAAAGTATACACACAGAAATGATTTAATAAAGTATTGATCAAAACTAAGTATCAGGGATATTTTTCAGCAAGGGAAAAGCATATAAATTTATTTTTTATTATTATTTTTATTTTTACAGACTTCATTTTGATTTATTGTACACATACGGGATGCCTACAGTATCAGTTTTTTGATAGCCATTAGTTAGGATTTTCTTCATGTAATCTTTAATGGAGCTGAAATTGTCAATAGGTATCTGTTACTGCATAATAGAGTATACAAAGTGATTCTTCATGGTCCTGAGAAGAAAGATGTGTTTATAACAACCATAGTTCTCAGTTATTATATTGAAATTATCCAATAAACTGAGGAAATATTATACCCACAGGCATTCCAGAGAATATCCATGGCTGACTTATGCCTTCCTGTGTTGGAGGAATGTTAATTTCAAACCAGTGAAGATTTCACCTAAAAAAATTTTTAAAATCACACCCACATCAACAATTGAACTAAATCAGTGGAATGAATCTGACCTATATTTTCTACATACATGTATGAACATACCACAGTGAATCTCACCATCACGTACATCCAAAAGATACTGATTAAGAAAAGAACCTTAAGAAAATATCAGAAAGATCAGTAGAACGGAGGGAAGGGAATGGGGGAAGGGAATAGCAGGAGGGATGGATAGGAAAAGCACTGTGGACTGAATTAGAACAAATTATATTCCATGCTTAATAATTATGTCAAAGTGAATCATATCATTATGTATAATTAAAAAGAACCAAAGAACAACCTTTATGAGAAAGCATACATATTTCATAATTGATATTAAAACCCTTTATAGATTAGGTTTATTTATCTAATCATCAAATACAAGCAACTAGATCACCTAAATGCTAACAAAACAAAACACATTTGTAATATTTCTTTGATTTGTACTTTTGAAGGTCATTGATATTTTCCTCAAATTTAAATGCAAATAAATTAAAATTGGAATCAAGAGGAATCCTGTGAAAGACAAGGAGGGAAGTGATATTTTAAAAAGCTTGCTATAAATCATTTAACATAATGGAAAATTCTATATACTTTATATTACAGAATTAAGGTATGAAGTAGGTAACACTTTTTCTATTACATATGAGGAAGCAGATCTTTGTAAATATCTGTTAATTTGTGCTGTTCATAAGATCGAGTGAAAGTGAGTTGGGAGAGAAATTGCTATCTGTCTTTCTCTAGACTACATACAGATCCTTATTCTTTCCTTCCACTGTATTAATCTATCTGGGAGTGCACTGTACAACTACCTGGGAGAGTATCATTCAGACCTTTCTGCTCCTCATTTCAGCTTCAGTGTTCAGGCTAACAATGCTCTTCCAGGGCTTATCTAAGTCAATAACTTAGCAAAATGGGAGTATTTGGGACAAACCAGTAGTGTCTGTTGACATAGACATTTGGTGTCTGACTAAGGTTTTCTTAGTGTGGTATTCTAAGGTTCTTTCTACTTAGTAATCGTTCCTTCTGTTGACCTTTTCGTAAGTATCAGACTCACTTAGTGGTCCAAAATTTCTCTCTACCTACTCTTCTTTCCTCTCCTTTTTATCATGTGCAGTTATTTACCCCAATAAATATCTTGCACATCAAGCTCCATTTTTGGTCTCAGCTTCTTGTAGGACCCAAAATCATATTACTTGTCCTGAAAAGTGACCCCATCACTTCATAGTGGCAAGGACCTCATAATGAGTAGAATGTGGAACCGGAAGAGTCCTTGATCCAAATCATGAAACTATTTCTGAAGAGTGCACTGTCAATAACTTGAAAAACAGCCTAGTAGAGAGTGCAAATGAAATTATCCCAACACAAGAAAGATCAGGGAATGCTGATGTCTACAACAATAGTAGATTGGGCTGATTATTGCTAAGTAGTATTGACATCAGATAGAGGGATAAGGAGAAAATAAGAGAATAAAAAAAACTGTTAAAGGCTAAGAGTGAGGGTCATAGGATCTCTTTGGTGGCATAAAAAGTCGTGCAGTGGAAAGACATACACCGCTAATATAAGGTCAATCATTGAAGGCACAGAGCTCCCCAAAATATAAATGTTCAGGCTTGGCAGATCTGCTCTGCTAAGGTTCCAACTCTAATACATAAAAACCTTGATCTCTGAATCATGGAACAGGATGCCTAGAAAGGATATCCTTTAGGAATCTGGCTGAAGGACTAATCTGAACCTTCTGAGCTTGAAAACAAGACCTCTCTCTCTCTCTCTCTCATTGAGGACTTGCCCTAATTGCTTCCCCAGTGCAGAAAGAGCCCTCTTGCTTCCTTCAGGTAGCAAGGATTGCTTTCAGGCACTACTGCTATTTCATCTTCCCTCTGCCAGGCCAATAACTAGTGTTAAATCCCAGTGTAAATTGGTTGGGGATATTCTGGGCCTGATAATAAAAGACAGAGATTTTGCTCCAATGAAATTGCAGGAATTAGCTAGCATACCATCAAATGCCAGAAGAGGACCCCCACAACCTCTGGGGTTGGATTTTGAGGAGGATTGATTAAGTTGGGTTAGAATGTGCAACTGGATTTATTGACTTGGGGAACTTCCTTAGAATTTGTGAGTTAATATCCTAGCAAGGACTCCAAGTGATGGGCAAATTCACCACTAGTGTAGCTTTTATAATCCTGGGTTCAGGAGCCGGGGGGTGGGGGGCATGTAGCTAACCACAGAAGTGCAATTACCTAACTTCAAAAGACAGAAACAAATAAAAAGTCTTATTCACTGGGGTGAGAATGTGTGAATGGACATATTAGGTAAGTTTGGGAGATGCCCCAGAGGATCTTTTTTATCTTTGAATGGCCCAGAGGACATGTAATTCAACTAGACCATCATGGATCTCTGGCACTTAAATGGTTAAGAAGTTTGGTGGTGATTGTCAACTGCAGGCAGGTCTAATGATTGAAGAGGTGGATCCAGGGTTGGCCTTATCCATAGCCAGAGGAGTAATGAGCATTGCACAACCAGCTAAGCAATTACCCTCTTTCTATATTCTCAGACCTTGGACCTGGAAAATAAAGAAGAATGATTCTGTGATCTTTTTCCATAGGATCTTCTAGTGGACTTTGTGCTTTATATGTCCCATTCTCTTTATATTAGATTCTTCTGGTTGAGAAAGTGAGGTCAGAATAGTCTGTAAAAGGGGATGATTTTTTTTCAGGGACCAATGCAAATTCTCACTAAACTGTGATCTGCCATCAAGGTATTTGGTCTATTTGTGTGGGAAAGACTATTTGGCATTTTGCCTAAGTAATTAACCCTGGTTGGCAAGAGGAAGTATGGCAACTGGTAATTCAATTAAGGCATGGAGGACTATATATGGAACCTAAGTGATTCATCGGATGCCTCTTGCTCAATTTCATCAATGAATGGACATCTAAAAATTCAACCTGAGGCAAGTATGACTTCCCAGGATCTTAGATCATTCAGGGATAAATATTTGGGTCTTGATACCAGTCAACTCACAAAAGCATGTAGACAGTGAGAGTGGTTAAAACTATACAGGAAGGAGGTGATGAAGCAATTTGTCACCCTAAGATTAGAACTACAGTGACAACGACTATAGTTTGTTCCACTTTCTTCCTTTTTCAAAGTTTCCCTTCAGGTGAAGAAAGGCACAGCAGTCATGAATAAGTTGCTCCCTGATTTATCTGGAGAAATTGGTCTATGCAGCATGAGGTATAGACAGGCTGCCAGAGGAATGTGCCATCTGGATCTCCCTTCATTAAAAGAAACCTGCTGCTTAATCAATAGTAAACTGACAATCTCTAGGTCCACAGTTTCAGCTGATTTCATGCCCAAGCCACACTATCTCAAGGATGCTGCCGTCCATTGACTGAACTTGAAGATGAGAGTAGGGCTGGGTCATTCCTGACCAACAAAGTTCTCACTGGCAAGGAGTCTTGATTTTGGGGCTACTTGTAGGGATGGCTGAGAGTTCTTTGAGCAACACTTCAGTAGAGAATCTTCCTACTCAAATCCCCTTCTTCCCAATTCTCCTTTTGTAGATGTCAGACCTGCTCTGTTTTCTCAATTTTCCCTCCCTGTTTCTGTTTTCCCTCCCCAAGTTCCTTAAGAGTCTCTTTTCATTGATAAAATGTTTATAAATGTAATACTGTCTTGCCATGTAATTCTTGGATTTCCCAAACAGATGCACCTCTTTAAAGAATATATAATTTCTCAAGTCTCATAAAATGTTTTCAATGAAAATAATTTGCCTTGTAGTTAAAATATTTGACCATCCAAATAAAAGATAGTCTTTATAAATCAAGAATATTTTTAATTGTTTAATTGTTCAAAAAACACTTAATGTCTTAAATATTCTTGGTGAAATATCAAATATCCTCCAAATTATGTTATAGAAGTCTTTGTATAAAAATTTTTGTTTTATTTTCCTAGAATTCACATTTTTTATCAAAAGAATATATATATTTCTCCTCATGAATCAACTGTAGTTTTTCAAATTTTACTAAGGTATTTTTGTTATTTGTTCGTTTGTTTTTTACATAAGCCATATATCATGTCAAAATATTTTTGACCACTTCACCAGAGGAACTGTGGAAGAATATTAACTGGAGCCAAGACACATTTAATATCTGCAAACTGGGTATACAAAAAACAGGTTTGCTCATTTTTAAAGTAATTCTGTACATCATCCTTACAGGGTGTAAAACTCACATAAACTCTTCAGCAAAACTGCAGAGTTTATGATTGCTCCACCCAGATTAGACGCTTGAGGTTTGAAAACTAAGTTTTATCAATGTGTATCAGATTAGGACAAAAAATCAAAATCTATAATGGCTAAGTAGATGACATCACATTACCCTTAATGATAGAGGGTGATGCAATCTATAAGAAATTATAGTCTCATTACTAGAAATTAGATAGGTTTAGGACCATAAAAGATTCCCTAATTTGCCATATTAATATATTCAAATATATTAGGCAAGAATTTATGTTCTTGGTGCAATAATGGGACTCACCAAAGAGAATTTAGGTCTGTTACATTTCTTGGTATATCTTATTTTTCCAATTTCATTGTTCATGAATTTAAGTGGGAACTTCAATATTTTTCCCCAGAGGAAGTTACATGCTAAAGCTAACATTGTCACTGAGAGAATTTTTAAATATTGTACTGAAATTAAACTTAGCTGTAGTTTGTGTAGCAGTCTCAAATGCATGGAATACCTCATGCAAAGGAACCTAATTTCTTTAAATAAAAAGAATTCAGAATAGAAGCACAAATTACAATGTGTCAGGCAGTGCTATATCTATAATTAGCCCAGGTATTAAATGTCTTTCTTAAGATAAAACACACAGATTCTTAAGTCATTTATACTAACCATCTGTTTGCTTAGTACTTATTATAGTTCTCTAGACTTTTTTTTCTTTTTTACAATTAGTGGCATTAGTTATACCTTTCAGAAAATTTGTATTACATTTGACTAAAGAGTAAAAATCACTCAATTAAGATGCATCTATTCAGTGTGTATTGTGGGCAATATGTTAACTAAATAGAACAGAGTAAAATGGGGTTAATTTTGCCCTAATTTTATGAACCTTCTGCCTCCAGGATAAGCAAAGATGTCAAAGATTTAGAATGCTATAAATACAGCTAGTTTTCCTTGGAGACTTTAAAAACTTTGGTAATGACATTGTTTTGGTAATAATTTAAGATAATTTCTAAATGGAGATAAGAAAAAGGAGAGGAAAAGAAATACAGAGAAAAAATAATCAGGTAGGCAGGAAAGTATATTGAATATCTATTGTATACGAAGCATTGAGCCACAGGTTTTCACAAATGTTATATCCTTTAATCCTTCCAACAGCAGTTTGATGTAATTATAATTGCTCTACTTTATAGCTATGGATACTGGATATGGCAAGGTTAAGTGACTTTAGGCAAAGGCCTGATAAGTGGCCCAAATGGGATTCAGGTGTTTCAGATAGTGAGCCCATTCTGTTTCCATGAAGCAAGATAAGCTTCATGATTCTTTATAATGTTCTCCAGTCCCATGATTCTATAATGAAGTTTGACATACAGTTACTGGTCCAGAGAAATGATGTAGCATCATTTAGCTGCAATGAGAACACTGGGTTAATGGTCTTTTTGTCAAGAGTCAGATAAGACGTAAGATTTGTCCTGTCCTCTCACCTGACCAGGCTATTACTCTGACATATGGTAGTCTGTAATGTCTCTGCAATCAATGAATCACAGAACTTTGAATCCTCTGTGCCTTTATTCATGCTGGTGAATAATCCATTCCTTTACCCTTATTTATATCTGTGGAAGGCTGCTTCTAACATGACCCCCAGTGATCCCCAATTTCTGGTACTTATGTTCTGTTACTTGCCCCTCTGCTGCACCATGGGCTGGACCTAGGGACTTGTTTCCAATCAACAGTCAAGAACAAAAGTAGGATATGACTTTGGAGATTAGGGTGAACATATATTGTGCCTTTCTTCTTGCTAGCTAAAGGCCACAGTTTCCTTCAAATTCCTGATTCATGGGGAAGGAAACCCTTATGTTATGAGTAATATCACAGAGAGAGCAATATGGGAAGAAGAAAATAAAGATTCCAACTATTAGCCAGAGAGCACTCTATATTCCATTTAGAAGCAAGCATGTGAGTGAGCTGGGGATGGTTCCAGTAATCTTGATAAGACCATAAGAACTGTACTCCCAGCAGATACTTAATGTAGGCTGTGAGAATCCCTAGACCAGTAAAGCTAGCTAAGCCCCATCGAAATTCTCGATTTGCAGAGATTTTGACATAATAAACATTTTTGTCAGCCACCAAGTTTGGGGATAATTTTTTTGCATAGCAATAAATAGCAACTTAGTAAGACCCTGACTCAAGATAAAAAATAGAAAGGGCTGGGCATGTGGCTCAGTAGTAAAGCATCCTTGAATTCAATCTCCAGTAAAACACACACACACACACACACACACACACACACACACATTCACACATAGGCACATACATATACATAAATACTAAATGAGAAATTCTAAATTTGGTCATTTGGCCTTTAAAAATTAATAATTTTTCTGTTTTAGTAACTATAGTTTTGTTAGTTTGCAAAAGGTACAGAACCATAATATTCCACAACTTGTTAAATAAAGAAACTTAATTTGTCCTGACTTAATCTTACTATTTTACAGATGAGAAACTTGGTCTCAAAGAATCACACTTTTGTATTTTTTAGCATCTGAATTTAAATTCAGGATATATAATTTATAACATCATTCATTTAAAGTTTTTTTTTCTTTTCTCATATTTTTATCTTCAACATTCATTTTATTTTGTTGGTCCTTTTACTCATCCATGATTTGAGTCTCTATATGAGACTAAATTTTCAGTTTATCCAATGAGTAGATCTCAAATTTAAAACTTAAGATATTTATATTAATAAAATCTATATTGTGCACTGTGCAAATCTTAGACACTATGTTTGTTACTGGGGAAACAACAATAAACTTACCTCCAATTAAGTGTAAATTACCAGTGGGATATAAAAAATAGTATTTTCTCATATGATGATGAACTTGGAATCATTCACATCTCTATTAGTTAATCTTGAGACAGGGAGATATTTTTTTTATTTACCAAGTCTTTATCAACCAAAATTCTAGCGAGATCATTAAACTATTTTCTTCCAGCTTTCCTCTTTCCCTCATGGGAAGACAATTCCTTAGAGTCACCTGATCCCATAGATTATTGTATCTGTGCAATAGATATTGAATCAGGGTCTTACTAAGTTGCTGAGGGTCTCACTAATTGTTGAGACTGGCCTTGAAATTGTGATCCTCCTGCCTCAGCCTCCCATTTGACTGGAATTACAGGGGTGAGCTGCCATTCCTGGCTTCTTTTTTCTTTATTGCAAAATAGCATCCACTTTTCTTGACTACGAAATGGGAACAGCACTACATGTTCTACATGGTGTTCAAGGATTAGATGTTATAATGTATGTAAATCTTCTAGAGCAAAGACTGGGATAAAGAAAGCGATCATTGTAAGCTCAAAACTTCCCCTATTAAGGGTTCAAGGAAAATGGACTTCCATCTCTTATTCTGTGTGCAAATGCAACTACTTAGAAATCAACCATTCATAATATTTTCTGAAGCAATAAAAATGTACAAGTTGAAGAAATTATGATGTAGCCACCTAGTGAGATACTAAACATCATTAAAATCATCTTGCTAAAATATTTATAGGTACAGGAAAAGATTACTGAGTGAAAACAAATCACACTAGCTGCAACTAAGTTTGTACAATATAAAAATATTGTATAAAATATGTGCATGTGAATTATATACATTTTCACATTATGTATATAATAACATACATATACAACATGCACATATATGAATGTATATACATATTTATATACATATGTATATATATATACTATAAATAAATCTATTATCATATATCCATGTTTATATGACAGAACTAGGAAAGTGTACCAAAATACTACAATGTCTGAGGGCTATAATTACACATGAATTATCTTTGCTTGCATTATTGTAGTTTCTGATTTTTGTATTGAATAAAAACCTCTTTTATACTGGGATTTAATTTTGCAAGTTAAAATTAGATGAAAAAGTTTCTGAGTGACAAGAGTCAATTCTCTGGATGGAGGACCAAATTATGCCCCAAAGAGAATCTATAAGATGCAAAAAGATTTTACCATGCTGTGTGGTAAAAGGACTGCCAGGCAGACTATTGCTAATCTAGACACACAGTGAGGAAAGGAGCGCTACCCTTTTAGACCACAAGAAAAATTTGTTGTTTCCTTCCACATTCGAGAATTTTCTCTTTTGTCCCTATATCGTGCAATGCCATTACCATTCAAGGAGTGGAAAAAATGCCTAATAAATACGTCTGTCGTGGGAGGACATTACACATCCATTCAGGATACACAAGTTCCTCTAATCCCCATCATGGTGGCTCAGTATATATTATGTATCTATATCTCTTCATATCTCTCTGGGATCCGATCCTTCATATTTGCACAATGCACACTTTCTTCGCTTATCTTTTAAGGACACAAAGATTCAAATATTTGTACTATCAGCCATTGTGGATATCAAATATTCTAGAAAAGAGTAGTATTTAATCATATGCCTGATTTGTTACAGCTAAAGAAAGAAGAAAGAAATTAAATAGAAAGAAATTCAAGGATTTTTAAAGACAAGAAAGAACTTTTAATATGGTAAAACACAATTTTCCTTAGGGATTTCTTTTATTTAATACCTTTTTCACTGATGCAAATCTATGTATCTTGGAAATATCATTATAAATTCTTATGAAATGTATGTAAATAGTGTTTCTAATGTTCTCTCTTTTGTATCTAAAGTGGCTCATGAATATATAAATAGACTAGAACAAAATTGCATTAATGATAGTAATATAGGGTATTTAGCTGTATTTAATTATGGCTTCTACAAACAGCATAAATAGAATGAGTTCTGGATTGTAAGGATTGAATTGCCTCTCATGGATATAGCATTTTTAGTATTCTGGGAATGGCAGCGTGAGCAGAGCACCAGTATAAGTACAGGAGACACCTCAGTTAACAAGGTAAAGCCCTTCCTACATGGGACTTACTTTGTGGTAGGTAAGGACAGTAATCACAGCCAAACATATCCCATGAAGTAGACATAAGTGCTATGTACAAAGAAAATTGGGGAACTGGGTAGTGACTTGTATCATCCCTAAAGCAGAGAGGAACTACAACATACCATGTCTTTGAAGGTCAACTATCTATTCTCCAAAATCTCATGTAGTTAAGGGAAGAAGGAGTAAGTCTGGGCTAGAAAGTTCAGGTGCATATTAGCGGACACTGGCTCTCTCTTGTGCACACTGGGAACTAAGAGAACTTAACGTTCCTGTAGAAAGCTACTTTCCTGCATGTACACCAGGACAGTTGCTCCTTGGTATGCCAGTTAGACAAGAAAAGTAAGCAAGTTAGTGCTGATGGTGTCACTGCTTCTGCAGCCCAACATATGAAAGCCCTCTCTGAATGGGGACAGGTACAGAACTGAGGGCACTGTGGAAGGATACATGTCATTCATGTCACCAGTTGCCATTGGACAAACACCATGAGGAAGAGGAGGCACTGCCTGGCAAAGCATCATGAGGACAGAGGTGCTGTTAGCCTGTAGCCACTGAACTCTTCTCAGAGCAGTCACTGATCTCTTGTAAACTTTCCCCGTTAAATCACGTCTCCCTACTGTCTCTGAGCACTTTCTTAGGCCTGTCTGCAGCCCATCCCACTGCCCTGGTACAGCTAGGCTGTGCAAAGACAAGAGTCATCAACAATGATGCAACATTAAATGGGTTGGTTGCAGATGAGTCTCCGTGAGGTGTGAAATGTGATCTGAATGATGTGCATGATTCAGTGACGCCAGGATGTCAGAGAATGTATCACAGGTAAAAACAAAGGAAAACAGAAAAAAAAAAAAAAACACAAACAAGGATAAACAACAGCAGCAGCAGCAGCAACAAAAGCAGTGTTGTACAACAATCCTGAAATAAAGTGGATTAGGGTTATTAGAGGATCTTACAGTAGTGGTGGTAGAGAGGTAATGAGTTGCAGGTAGTGAGGTAAAGGGTTGTGGGACTCTGAGGTACTTGGATTTTGTGTTCATTTGGTGGGAAGTATTACTCAAGGAGACTATATGGTCCTACTTAGGCTTTGGAAAAATTGCCTTAGCTTTTGTGCAGAGGGAAAAACAAAGTACTTTTGGAAGATAAGGATGGAAACAAGGCATCCAACTAAATACTGTGACGAAATATTTGTAAATTATAGAATTAAAAGTTAAAATGTATATTGATGTTCACATAAATATACAAAAAGCTAATATATATATATATATCAAAAGCTAATGTACTTTTTAAAATTGTATTTAAATTTTCTTTGTTCACATTGTAACTTTCAGTACCAACTAATAGCATTCACAGAGAATGTTTATATGCCTTCATATAACCAGAAGTCTCATGATGAAGAGAAATGTCGAAATTAAAACTCTTAATTCCCCCTCAATATGAAGCTGGATGAGCTGAAACCACACTATTCAAATGACTTAGTCAAAGTCACCTTCTGGAACTGGTTACAAGGAGAGATGTGACTGACTGGAGCATGGACTCCTGAATCCCAGCCTAATGATCTCTCCATATACTAGTCTGTCTTATCTATAATTAGAAAGAGCTCAGAGGCTCATTCTAAATAAAACAATATCTGATCCTAACCTTTCCATTATATTGTGTTTCCATCTGTTCCTCCTGACAATTATAGATCTTTAAAGATTTCCTGTGGCTTAGAACATCTTCCCGAAGTGAGGCCTTAAGGTTTCTTTGGCAATTTTTTTTCTTATGAATAATGAGAGCTGGGCAGACTTAGAAGCACAATTTTAACAAGAGCAGGACAGTCTAACAGGATTTCCAAATTACTTGGCAAAAGGAACCTTTCTCTAGAGGAGTGACACATTTGTGCTCTTTGGATAGGTAAATGATCTCTGGATTCAACTGACAACTTGCAGAGAAAAGGCTCCCCTTCACCTCTACTTCCCGCATTGTAACTCCACTCTGAAAAAATCTTGCCACACAATTCCCTTTTCCTTTTGTAGACTCCACCTCTGCCTATTTCCCTCTTTAACAAAGGTATCAGTCCTACGTTACAGGAGGTATGCTGTGTGTTATTAATTGTTCATTATAAGGCAGGCACACACAGTAGCAGTTAAATGCCTATGGGGAATACAACTATTTTAAAAATATTTTAAAAAATAAAATATGCTATTGATCACTGAAATTGGAAAGCAGAGACTGGAAAGTGGTTGGATTTCCTCATTCACCTGGGTTAGTTATTAAGGGCTCAGGCCTAAAGACATGTGCCAGGATTAACCCTTGTCTTTCTAGGTATACAGTATTCAAGAGAATGAGGAAGGGCTGGGTTTGTGGCTCAGTAGTAGAGTGCTTCCCTAGCATGTCTGAGGCACTGGGTTCAATTTTTAGCACCACATTTAAAAAAATACACAAAATAAAGGGATTGTGTCCATTTACAACTAAAAAGCATTTAAAAAGAGAAAGAGTAAGAATAGATGATTTACTCAATAGGTCAGTATACATTAGAGAGATTTAGTGGAGAATATATTTATGTTCCAGCAGGTGGAAAGGGCTATTCATTAGCACATGTGTTTAGAGATACAAGATGATGTCAGTCTGTGGTGCAGGGTTTAATATAACATTTTGGGAGAAGATCAGGCAGAGGACAGACCTGGGTCATAATATAGGGGCCTATTTATTAGAATTGGAACATAAGGCAGGGGCCTGGCTTAGAGTAGGAGACAAAGATCTGGTTTTCTAAATTGGAATGTCAATCTAAAATGCTAACACTTAAATCCTTCTTTTTAGAGTTAGAATTGGTCTTAGAATTGAGACTTTCATGGTCAAAATTGGAGTGATGCAGAAGGGGAAATCTGAACAGATTAATTTTAGCAAAAGCATTCAATCACCTTTCTAAAAATGTATGTGCTATTTTAGACTCTGTGTGCAAATAATTCATCCTTATAATAGCATTTATATTCAAGAAGTTCAATAATAATTGAAAATGAAATATTTAAATACATGTAACCATTTCATGGGTGTATATGTATATATACATGCTCACACACTCATAAAATTAAAAATTGGATTGACCCATACGTATTTGCTTTCTTCAAACAATATATTCATTAAAATCTTGTCTGCAATTAGAGCACATTCATTCACTTGAATTTAGATGCATTTATTAGGTTAAAGTAAAACAAAATAATATCTCAAATTGACTCTTTAAGACTGAAGAATTGGACTGTACTACCTTTTTACTCTCAGATTGAGCAAGTCATTTAAATATATCCAGGTATCACTTCTTCCTCTTTTCAGATGTTAAAGGAAATGGTTAAGATTTAAGTGCTCTTCCTTTGGTAGTGTCCTATATACCTATGAGCCATCCATTTCTCTGGTATTTTCAAGAATGTGAGGATTTTCTTTCTTGTCACTCTCTTCTCTAACTGCATTAGCTTCTCCTCTTCCTCCTTCATAGCTCTTCTGACCATGCCATATTCCTTGTATCTGTATCATCCAGGAACGTTTGAGCCTCCGGGATGTTGCATCTGCTGCTTCCGATGCCTGCCCTCAGGACTCCTTCAGCCTTAGATAATACCCTTCTCTTTTTTCAGACTCACTTCCAGGTTTGATTCCATATGAAAACCTTTGCAGAAATTTTCTCTCAATGCTACTCTTCTAATTTCCTTAAAAGTCTCAAGCCTATATGATATTAAGTTCCACAAACAATGGCTTTGTAGTCCATTTATTCAATAAACTGGATCCATATAGCACAGGCATGACACATAGATTTGCAATGAGTATATATGTAGGACAAATTAACAAGTGGTTTGACAAAGGATGAACAACTACACATAAGTGATTTGGGCAAGTTACATACTATAAAGCCAGTTTTCGATTTGTGTAATGGAACTACAGAGTCATATGTTTGTTGGAAGAATCAACTGTGACAACGGATAAAATGATTTAGCACAACATTCGAACATTATACATACTTAATGAAGACAGGCTGCTGTTGTTAGATTGTTTCAAAGTCCATATCTGAATTTATGATATATTGACTACTGTGTTAAAGTAACTCAGTTATTTACTGAGATAGTAATGGGTACAAGTTGAAGAATGTGAGTATATGTGTGAGAAACTATGTGTGTGATATAAAACATGAATTTTTTTTTTACTTGAACTATACTATAAAAAATCACTCTCCGTTGAGAAATGTAGTTCAGCTTATTCTGCTATATCAGTTTCAAAGCAATGACTCCATCTTTATCTATTTAAGGAGTAATCTTTACTTGATTTCCAGTAAAGGAAATAACCAGATAGCAGACTAAACTTTCTTCCAACTCTAATAGTTTTGAGCAATTGGCCAGCCAAGAGAATGGAGGAGGGTCCAAAAGAGAATGGAATATACCTCAAAACCTTGATAACAAAGCTGTTTTAACAGGTGCCCATGCATCCTAAGTGTAGTTTATTACTGTGTCATAGAACCATGTTTCTAAATGCATGTGGAGGTTTTACCAAGAGCAAATCTGACCTAAGAGAAAATAACATTCAGGCTCTTCCCATGAGTCCTAGAGCCTGGGATAGTAGTACAAATGCAGACCAAAGCACCATACGGATAAATACTATAAAATTGTAAGTGATGCCAACCACCTGTAAAGTAAAATGGATTCAAGTCTCTTGATAAATGTCCCTTCATAGTAATCTAGAATGCCAGCTTAAATATAAGATTCTCAGATACTAGAAATGGGAGTGAGAACTTGAGATCAAGGGAAGTGAAGAGCTGTCTCCAATTGCTGATCAGTACCTTCCCCTTTCCTTCCATCCCTGCTCCTCCCAACTCCACCAGTAGATGTGCACACAGACGTGCAGACTTTGCAGTTCACTTATTCCAGCTCCTACATCCTCCTCCCAGACTCAGCAAACAACTGTTCTTGGCTCATGGCTGAATGTGGAGATAAATGTATAGTGGTGCAGATGCTAATGAATGTCCCAGAAGGGTGTATATCATCTTCAGGGCCACTGATAGCTGTAGTGTTGTACAGAGGTGGGCAAGATCTCTACATGGGCACATGATGTTGGCTGTAGGGCTCCTTACTCCATGAACTGGGACCTGGGAAAAGGAGAACCAGAGTCCTTTCTTCCAAGGAATGAGCCCAGGTTTAGAAGTCCCTCTTGCCTATATCTCAGGGCAATACAATCCATACCTGTCAGCATAACATATGAAAAATAAAAAGCAATCACAATACAGCCTAAGAAAAACTGCAGTTTTCTATCCCCCAAGTGCATGTGTGAGAAACAATGAAATAAGTATGCATGAGAGGGTGACCAACCATGCACAGTGTCCCTGCTCATGACCTTGCAATTTATCTTTGTTTTCCTACTTTAAAATAATAGAACAGATGACAATAGATATATGACCCTGGAAGTTGTCTGTGGTTTTAATTTTTATAAAAATTATGTTTTCCCATATAGAGAGTTTTTCTGGGATATGAAAATTTCAGTACTAATGTCAGTAAATTTCCAGGAAAAATAGGCTATTATGTGTCACTCTCATTCTATGATTTCAGGGGGGATTCAAGTACAACCTCACTAAAAAATCCTAGGTAATAAAAAAGTTTTGACTAGATTTAGAAATGCATTATTTCCAGTTTAAAGTTTAATAATAATTAGTTATATGCATTTAAGCCCATCTATTTGGATTTCATCTATAAAATAAAGAATTCAGCTTCCTGCAAGATTTAGTATTTCATAAAAGCATTGATGATCCTTATTGAGAAGACAGACTATTTTCATCAATGGAAGACAATGATAATCATAAGAATGACTTATCTTTCTGGGAATAAGTAAATATTTTACTTATTGTAAGCTAAACCACTCATACTAATCCATGAAAAACATTTCTTCACACAATAGTGGGCTGGATAATGTTTATGGACAGATTGCAAAATGTGGCTGCATTTCCCCCAATCTAATTTAATGGGTAAATTTTTCTGCTTATAAAATTATGTCACAATCAATCATATGTAAAATATCCAACATAGAAGACAAATCACAACACCCTTGCTCATATTTTCATTTTCTTGCAATTTATTTTCCTGCCTCAGTATAGTAAAGCAAATGACAATGAAAATATGACCTTTGAAACTTGTCTGTTGTTTTAACTTATGAAAACAATAAAATATATCAATATATAGTTTGGAATAGAGGGAGAAAGAATGTTACCAAGTGGACCACCTTTACTTGGCTTCTTACTCATAAGGCCCAAAGACAATGGCTTCAACATTCTACCTTTGATTCCTAAACCACAGAGCCATGCTGATTGATGAGTGTAGTGTTTGATAGTTGGAATCAGGACCTTTAGTCATTGTCATACTCTTATAATAGTATTGTGTGCTCCAGGACTTAAATGCTTCTAATTTTTTAAATTTTATTCTCAAGTGATTCTTTATTCAACCAAATCTTGGAAGAAGCCAGTAGGCAGTTAATGAGCACCTAGGGTTTCCCATTCATTTTTTGCTTAGTAAGTGTGGGGACAGAAAAATCACTTGAGATTAGTGTCCGAAGAGCACTCATGATTCACAGTGAGCTCCTGGGAAAAGACTTCTAAATTTTAACCTAGATTCTTGGACTACAACACTGTACATTCTTATGAGTTAAATTTTTAACCCCTAATGACTACATAAATCTTGATGTGTACTTAGGGGGGCAAACTAATTGATCCCTGAAAGTGGCAACAGGCATGTCCTCCTTAACAAAGAGGACCTTATGACTTCAACCTTCAAATGAAGAAAAGCTGGAGGACCTCATGCATATATGTGACAATTTATAACAATCACCCACCACCATTCGGTCCTAAACTGACTATTCCTTCACCTAGGTTGTCATTTGATTTACAGTCTTCTCACTGTACTTGGCATCTAACCATATCAGGGAAATAATCACATAGTGATATGAGTATATATTCTTCTATTAACCTCCTTTTTTGGAAGGAGACATGATTCTCTAGAGCGGAGGTCATAACTTTGCATCTTTGTGAGTTAAGTCCCTAGTTCAATGTTTAATACAGAGTAGGACCCCATTGTGCATTTGTGAAATCAATGAATAAATGAATGAATGGATGACTACAGCTGAGTCTTTGAGGCTATCATGGTAAGCTTGCTCCATTTTTATAGATTTGGGGATATCACTGCAGGATACTTTTAACGCTACATTGAACTCTCCAGACTGAACTCTAACACAAACATGAGTGCATTTAGTCTTAAAATGATAAGGCATTAGAGAATAACAGAGATAGGCTTACACCAAGCTGGTTTTTATCACAGTGTGGTCCTAAGCACATCCTTAGGACACAAACAGAGAGGGGTGTTTAGGTTTTTAGAGTAAGGGCAATCCAAAACAA
>JAJEJO010002303.1:73300-105059 GCA_020662805.1 Glaucomys volans | reverse complement strand
TTTCAGCTCTGATTTTAATTATTTCCTGTCTTCTGTTTTTGGTGTTGTTTTTTTCTTCTTTTTCTAGGTCTTTGAGATATAATGTTAGGTCATTTATTTGTTGACATTTTATTCTTTTAATGAATGAGCTCAATGCAATGAACTTTCCTTTTAGCACTGATTTCATGGTGTCCCAGAGATTTTGATATGTTTTATCATGATTTCACTTACTCTAGTTATTTTTTTATTTCATCCCTGATTTCCTTTTTTATCCATTCATCATTCAATAGCACATTAATTTAGTCTCCAGGTGTTACAATAATGTCTCTTTTTTATTCTATCATTGATTTCTAATTTCATTTCATTTTGATCTGATAGTATGCAGAGTATTTTCCCTTTTTTGTATTTTCTAAACGTTGCTTTATAGCATAAGATATGGTCTATTTTAGAGAAGGATCCATGTGCTACTGAGAAGAAAGTGTATTTGCTCATTAATAGATGAAATAGTCTATGAATAACCATTAAGTCTACATTATTGCATTCCTGATTGTATTATTCAGTCTAGAGTTTCTTCATTTAGTTTTTCTTTGGAAGATCTATCCAGTAGTGAGTAGGTGTGTTAAAGTCACCCAGAATTATTGTGTTGTGGTCTATTTGATTCTTGATGTTGAGGAGGGTTTGGTTGATGAATGTAGATGCTCCATTGTTTGGGGCATAAATAGTTAAGACTGTTATTTCTTGTTGATGTATACAATTCCCTTAATCAGTATGAAATAGCCTTCTTTGTCCCTTTTGATTAACTTTGACTTGAAGTCTACTTTATCTGATATGAGGATAGAAACCCAGGGGTTGTTTACACAACCTATGTGAGTGATATGTTTTTTCCCATCCTTTCACCTTCAGTCTGTGGATGTCTCTGCCTATGAGGTAAGTCTCTTGGAGACAGCATATTGTTGGGTCTTGTTTTTCATCCAATCTGCAAGTCAATGTCTTTCGATTGATGAGTTTAGGCTGTTAACATTCAAGGTTATTATTGAGATATGATTTGTATTCCCAGTCATTTTGGTTTATTTCTGGATTTCAATTTGCTTTACTTTCTCCTTTGATTGACCATTCCTTTAGCTTAGTTCTTCTCTTTGCTGGTTTTCACTTTTTTTTCCACTTCCTCATCATGGAATATTTTATTGAGAATGTTCTGTAGTGCAGGCCTTCTAGTTGTGAATTCTTTTAACTTTTGTTTATCATGGAAGGTTTGTGTTTCATCTTCAAATATGAAACTTAATTTTGCTGTATATAAGATTCTGGTTGGCATCCATCTTCTTTCAGAGCTTGAAATATATTATTCCAGGATTTCCTAGCTTTGAGGGTCGGGGTTGAGAAATCAGTTGATATCTGAATTGTTTTCCCCCATACACAATTTGATTTTTTTTCTTTCATGATCTTTAAGTTTTTACCCTTATTCTCTGTGCTAGTCATTCTCATTATAATATGTCTTGGTGTGGGTCTGTTGTAATTTTTTGCATTTGGGGTTCTGTAAGTCTCTTGTATTTGATTTTCCATTTCGTTCTTTAGGTTTCAGAAATTTTCTGATATTTTATCGTTAAAAAGATTGTGCATTCCTTTGGTTTGTATTTCCACTCCTTCATCATCTATCCTGATAACTCTTAAATTTGGTCTTTTCATGTTATCCCATAGTTCTTGTATGTTCAGTTCATGGTTTCTTACCATCTTCTCTGCATGGTCAATTCTATTTTCAAGATTATGTATTTTGTCTTCATTATCTGAGGTTCTGTCTTCCAAGTGATCTACTCTGCTGGTGATTCTTTCTATTGAACTTATACTTTGGTTTATTGATTCCTTCATTTCAAGGATTTTTGCTGGATTTTTTTTCACAATTACTAACTTTTTATAGAAGTGATCTTTTACTTCCTGTATTTTTATTTTATTTCACTCCTATACTATCCTTTCCTTCACCAATTAGTTTAACTATGTACATTCTATTCTCCTTTCACATTTCTTCTACTGTGTTATCAGTGGATTCTCTTATGGGATCATCTTGGTTTATTTTGGGGCACTTTATTCCCTTGTTTTTTCATGTTGTTCATGTGTTTTCCCATGTACCAGTATGGATCTGAAGCAGCACAAATTCTACCCTGAAGACTAACAGTGTCCCTGAAGGTTTCTAGTACCCCACCATAAAGAGGGGAGACCAATATCAACAGCACCGAATGTAGACAAAATACAATCCCAAACCACTAGATCGTATTAGGACTTGCACAGTTTTCTCACAATAAATAGAAATGATGAGTTCAATTATTGTCTACAACATATTCAGTAAATTTGCTAAAAGCGTTTACAATTTCAAATGTTGGACGAAGAGAGAACAGAAATGATACAGGACATGATGTTCATGAGAGAGTAGGAGAGCAGCCAGAAGTAAAAATGTATAGGAAGAGTGGAAGAATTTATAGAGTTTGATGGTGAGTGGGATAAAAGACAGAGAATCCAGAAAAACAGACAAGTGAGAGGAAAAATACATACAACAAAAACTTTAAAAATATAAGAATACACAACAAATTGCAAAATACCATTCATACATCACAGTCCTCAACAAACTGATGCATGAAAAATACCTGGTTTCAAATATGATAAAGATGCTAAAGAAGAGGAAAAAAGTGATTTAAAAACACAACCAAAAATAAGCTGGGTGCAGTGGCATATACCTGTAATCCCAGCAGCTCAGGAGACCGAGGCAGGATGATCATAAATTCAAAGCCAGCCTCAGCAACTTAGCAAGACACTGAGCAACTCAGTGAGGCCCTTTCTCTAAATAAAATACAAAATAGGGCTGGGGATGTGACTCAGTGGTCAAGTGCCCCTGAGTTCAATCCCTGGTACCCCCCAAAACAAGCAATCAATGAAAAATTGAACAAATGTATGTTTCAATGTTCAAAGGTTTCTCAGTCCTGTCTTTGATTCTTCATGGGTTTGCCATTCCCAGACTGACCCACGCAGACCCAGTCACTATGCCATGGATCCTGGTTTCAGATACCCTAGGCTTGGCCATGAGGTAGTCCCAAGATCTCATTGCTGTTCCAGTTTGCAGAGAGATCACCAGGGATGCACTCATACAGAGGAGGAACCCTGAAAAAAAGCTACAAGATGTTGGTCATCAGTACTCCCAATAGGATGACTCCAGGCACAGCTAACCCTGCAGGTACTCCACAACTGGATCTCCAGGTCCCAGGCCAGTGTCCCCAAATAGAGGTGGCTGTGCCCCAAGATGGTGATGGCAGCAAACCGGCTGGCCCCTTGGTCCCCCAGGTGCTGGCCAGTGTCCTAAGTTGGAGGTGCCACATGCAACCAAACCTACAGGCCCTTGGCAGTGGACCTTTGAGTGGCAGTGGCAGTGGTAGCAGTGGTGGGACAGAGAGTGATGGTTCAGCAGCAGTGGCACACAGAGAACAGGTTGATGGCAGTAGAGCCTAGAGTAAAGACCTCCCAGACAGTAGCAGCAGCAGTAGCTGCTTCTAGGGAAAAGACCGCTGGGGGTAATGGCAATGGAGTTTGAGGTAGAAGCATCCACCTCCTTTCTTTTTCTTTTCTCATTTTTTTTTCCATTGTCCTCTTAAAATAAACATGGGACAAAGAAAGGAGGGCCATTACATGGGCAAGACTGGTCAGGATATGAACTCAAGAAAAAGTTAAAAAAAAAAAAAAAGAAATATTTTCCTAGATTCTCTAATTTCAGCAGAATTGAATTCTTCTAAAACCCAAGAACAGAGAGTACAAAGAAGTAAAATTGTTGTAGTACTCCCTTATTCAGGATTTCACTTTCTGTGGTTTCAGTTACCCACACTTAGTTGTAGCCCAAAAAATATTCAATGGAAAATTCCAGAAATAATTGGTAAGTTTTAAATTGAACTGTGCACTAAATTGTGTGGTGAAATTTCAAGCCATCCTATACCATTCCCCCCAGGATGTGAATTATTCCTCTGTTCAGGGTAATCATATGCTATCCTTCCATTAGTTGCTTGCAGACATCTTGGTTACCAAATCAATCAACTATTATGGTATTGAAGTGCTGTGTTCAAGAGACCCTTATTTTATATTCAATAATGTCTCAAAAATGTAATAATGATGCTTGCAATTTGGATAAGCCAAAGAGAAGCCATTAGCTATTTCCTTTAAGTGAAAAAGTGAAGCTTTATCAGAGGTATGCATATATAGGGGAAAATGTAGAATATATGTGGTTAGAAACTACCTGTAGTGTCAAATATTAAACATTCTCTAGGGGTCTTGGGATGAAACTTCCACAGATAAGAGGAGACTATTTGAAAGTACTGAAGCATATGAAGGAAGTTCAACTTCAATGTCATTATGAGAAATTCCTATTATACTAATGAGGTAACATTTTGTAACTGTCAAAAAACACTTTTTGAAATAAAAAATGGTAGAAAGTAAGACAAAGAGTTCATTCATTTGTAGTATAGTCTATATATGAAAATCCAATTATTAGCTATTCACTTATTTTTGTATCCTTAAATCTATTATTATGAATATAAACATATAGGTGGACTAAGATCTCTGTTTAAGGATTTTTTTGTGATGGATGGCCTTTTAATAATAAGAAGAAATGTAGAAATAGGAAAATAATAGAACAATTAAATATAATTATATATCTCCGTGACAGAATATTATACAATAAATAAAAACATCATTCTTAAAAATAATGGGAAAGTGTTGACTCTAAATTACTGAAAGAGAAAAACAATATCCAAATGTGATTTATAGGTTGTGAAATATATTCAGAGATCAAAATATCAAAGGAACTATGTAGCACCATTGACAATCATTCCAGTGTGGAAACTTTATGGATTTTCCTCCTTTTCTTCTTTTCTATGCTCGATTTTTATAAAACTCTTTCATAGAAACAAAATACTATTTGAGAATGACACATTCTTTATAAAGTTATAGTTAATATCCAAATAGTGCTTTGCTGATTGGAAAGCATTGTCATATATGCAATATTATTTTATTTTTCACTCTGAGAATTATTTTATTCTATATATGTGTGTGTGTGTATATATATATATAAAAAATATATAAAAGGGTAAAAATTATAATGGGTAAAAAAATGGGTATATATATGTATATCTACATATATATATATATATAATGGGTAAAAATTATTACTCCTGATACATTTAAACTATGGGTTAAAATGAATATATAGTTGCTTAGGAAATACATAACACAATGTTGTAAATATATTAATCCAATATTTCAGATTTCAAGAAAATGTTCTGCATAGGCAAGTTCTTTTTTTATAGATATGTGTATATATATATATATTTACATTTATTTTAATTGATATAATTGTATTTCATCTTAAAAGTAACCATTGCACTTCCAGCCTCACTTGCCTGTAACACTGACCTTACTTCCTAAGACTTAGTTCATTTCATTCCCAGTAATTTTTCAACCCCATTTCTCCAAATCTGACTAACCCAGGTGATGTCTTTCTTATTTTCTGTCTCTTTCTTTTTTCCTGTCATTTTTTTTTCTTTTTTTAATGTGTTGCTGGGGATTTAACCCAGGGCCTTGTGCATACAAACCACACACAATACCACTGAGCTGCAACCCAGCCCTTGAAGACTCAGTAATTGTCACTCTTTCCTGATACCTTCACTAAAGTTCAGAGACGAGACCTCTTCCCATTTCTTATAAGGCTTGCAAGAAAGAAATTCATTTAATAATAAAGCAGATTAGCACTGTGGATTTATAGTAGACAGAATAACTCCCTGCAGGGATATATAGTTCCTCATCCCTGCAACATTTGAGTTCATTACTTTACATTAAAAAATAAATAAATAAAGATTAAATTAAATTAAGGTTGTGGAGAACGGGGTATTATTCTGGATCACTCAGGCGAGCCCAGTGAAAACAGTGTCCTTATAAGTAAATGCAAGGATGGGAGGAGGAAGCATAATGACAGATTGGATGGTACAATTGCAGATTTGAAGATGAAGGGGACCCACTGCCCAGGAATGTGAGGAGCCTCTAGCAGCTGGGAAAAGATCAGGAAAGGGACTCTCCTCTATAACCTTGGAAGGGACACAGTCCTTGCAGACACTGTGATTTTAGCCTGATGAGCCCCATTTCACACTTCTGACTTCTAGAACTGTAAGATAGTAAATTTGTGATGGGCTAATCCACTCAGTTTGTGTAATTCATTAGAGTAGCAATAGAAAATTAATAGAGCAATCATTTTTTTTCACTTAATCTTAAAATTTTCTCTCTTTCCTCTATGCCAGACTTAACAAACTAATGCTGGTGACACGTTAACAATAAGTAGAGATGAGATCTCTGTCTATTGAAAATTACATTATGGCAAATGAAGACAATAAACAAATAAAACTACATTAACATATCAGTGAGATGAGTTCTAAGGAAAACATGAAAGTAATTAAGTTAGGCTGAATGTAATTATTACATAAGTAAGTAAAGGTAGGGAGTCAACATGTGCAAAACCTCTCCCTTGTAAGATGTCTCACTAGGATCTCCCTGATCACCAACACCATGGGTTATTTTCTTCACTTAATTCACTTAATATTTAGAGATTCCATCTTTATTGTATTGTGCTATGTAAAGTTAGGCCGTGACATTCAAATATA
This sequence comes from Glaucomys volans, assembly GCA_020662805.1. NCBI lineage: Eukaryota > Metazoa > Chordata > Mammalia > Rodentia > Sciuridae > Glaucomys > Glaucomys volans. Next base: position 98,403 of record JAJEJO010002303.1, on the reverse strand, counting down.
AAGAGCTCATATAATATTTGGTTATGTACTGTCTAACCAGCATATAATATCTACACAAAAGATACTTAAGAAAGAAGAATGGCAAGGACAAGAGAAATGGGAATAAAGTTAGAAAATAAATAAAGGGAAAAGGCCAGGGATAACTGGATAACTGTGAAGTCTGAAGAAAGAAAGGAGGAAGAGAAGGTGGCTAAGATTATAGAAGAAAGTAAAGAAGACCAGAGCAAAGTCATGGAGGTAAACCTGATCTATTTTATCCCCATGAACAAGCCAACTTGCATCAGTTTGTGCACTGTGATGCTTATGGGGCAGTCCTTCTGCACTTGAGTGAATAGGTGCAACATTACACGTGTTTTATTGGCTATTGAAACTATACTGTCTCCTTAAAATAGACTGTCCCCATTAGTCTAGACACCTCGTTGTAGCCTTGTGGCACTAGAAACTTGACTTTTATTATGTTTCTGTATAGCCATGAGAGTCAATAAAAGAAAAACAACATCAACAACAACACAACTCTCTGGCACTTCCAGGGCAATACATTATGAGTATATAAATACAAAAGCAGCATTTAGCTGCTATTAACTCTAACAAAGAGGAATTCTGCTTTTCTGAATTATGCTCATAGATGGACTATAATTGATTGTTTCTCTCAAATCATTTATTTTATAAAACTCAATAAAAGAAAGTGATGAAAATGTCCTGGATGATTTCCACAGAAGGTAAAGATGAAAGAGTTAGGAAAGAAAGTAGCCTCAATTAATATCCACTGCTTATTTTCTGAAATGCTACCCCAGTCTTAGAAAATGGTTGGTTTCTCCTCAGCAGTTCCAGACCTAATGGGTGAAGCAAATTTCCCTGATGTTCTGTTTACCTCAGTCTTGCTTTTATTTCCTTTGATGAAGACCTATTGGTATTAAAGATTGCAGGGGGTTTATTTTATATTGAGCTTCCAGTTCAATTACTTCAGCTACAATGGTACACGGCAGAAGAGAGCTTCAGAAGCTAACAGCGCTGGTATGCATTGCCTTCTATCTCCCAGGTAGAAAATGCAATTGTTTTGTTTTTCACGGTCTCAAAATGACTGGATATCAGCAGCTTACACCCCGCAGGGCAAATCAGGATGCAGCATAAAGTGTTTAGAATTGCCGTGTTGGCACTGATTGCAGAACAGTAATAACAGAGTGTGTCTGGACACAATAGGGCTTTTGGCTCCGCCAACTGCTCACGCCATGGTGGAGAACAGATTGTGTCACTGTGTCAGTTCAACTCACCTTGCATTTTCCCTCCTCTTTCTTGACCTGGGGAATGTTTTTAAGATGAATTAACTCCTCCTTCCTTGCCTTGGCCACGCTGTGATTCAGTAGCTAGCTCTGCCCCTGCATCTCTTGCTGTGTAGTTCAAAGATTGCTCTTTCCAATAATCCCTCTTCCCAAAGGGTTTTCATGTTTATCTGGCTCATTTCTCTTCTAAGTCATTGTGGTAATTTTCTAAATGTGGTTAGCATCTAAGAAACTCATGGACTGCATTTCCCCAAAGGTGGAAGCAAGGAGAAATGTAGGGAAGGTCTGGAGTCTGCCTCATCCCTTGAAGACACTGCCTCACCATGAACACACACCCATGAATGCACACACTTCACTGGGAGCTGTGCAATGCTGTAGGTCCATGCAGTCATCTTTAGCTAAAGAACAGTTGCCTTTGAAAATTTGGTGTCTGTTATTTCTAAAATTGTACAAATAGGATACTAATCTTTCCATACAGCTTCCTACTTTTTAAGGATTTTGTCTTCCTAAACCCCATTAAAGGCTAGATAACAAATGTAGTCAATTAGCTAGATTTTATTCTATTTTACTTGTTTTTATCTTACTTCTTTAACATATGTGAAATGACTGGCTAGTTTTTGTACAATGCCACACAACCAACTTAACATTTTTTGGTGGGAGAAGGAGGGTACCAGGAATTGAACTCAGGGGCACTCAAACACTAAGCCACATCCCCAGTCCTATTTTGTATTTTGTTTAGAGATAGGGTCTCACTGAGTTGCTTAGCATCTCACTTTTGCTGAGACTGGCTTTGAATTTGTGATTCTCCTGCCTCAGCCTCCTGAGATGCTGGGATTACAGGCCTGCACCACTGTGCCCTCACTTAACTAACCTTTTGATGGAGGTTTTGTGTATATAATATTGCAAAGGTGTGCGTGTGTTTTTGTATACAAAGTGGTAATAATCATGACACTTCCCATAAAAACCTGCTGTAAGAGTTCAGAAACACTGTTCATGTGTTCATTGGCTGTGATAGTATGGATGATTTACACTTTCACTTTCTGTATTAATCTCATGTTTGATCTGCATAGAAAGCATTATCTCCTATTCTAATTCACCACAAAAAAGTTTATATTGCTAACGTTTTATGTGGAGCATTCATAGATAAGATTCTTCATATTCTACAAATAAATTTTTGATTACAAGAAGTATATAGGATGGTGGAATAAGAATCACTGGATACACTCAGTACAATGAGGAGTCTGTTGGTCTTATTCATCTAAATCTCAGCAATTCCCAACAAAGAAAATATCTTAGATAATTTAACGCAGCACACTGTCACAAGAAGGAATTATTTACAGACAATTTCCTTAACTTCCTGAAACGTGTCATCGTTCTACCAAGAACAAAAAGAATTCCTCAAGGCCTACTATTTACAATTGGTTTCTCCAATAAAGAGCTTTTCCACCTAGCCCCTGATTCTCCGGTGATTTGCAATTTCTTTCTAACTTGCTTTGTTTCTCTTTGTGCAGTGTTAAATTTTCATATTTTATGCCCTTTGAACTGTGCCCTGAACTTTTCAGAAAAAGAACTTACGAAGTTCCAAATTTCAAAGTAATAAAACCATCTGTAGAAATTGTGCATCCAAGTGCTAGAAGAACAGGTAGAGAAGTGAAGAAAACACAGACACTGCTCTCTGACCCCTTCCCAGCTTTCTTTCTCCAACCCCTCTGCCTAAAGATTGAACTCCTCCACTGACGTTATCATAGCTATTATTCCACCCGATGGTCAATACATGCTCATTTTCTGCTGAATACCTGAAGAATTGATGTGTTGTATGTTCATCTTTCTCTTGGGATCATTTTCTCAGGAATGATCATCTTCAATCTGTATTATGCATAATCTTGATTGTGAAACAGGGAGGATTAAAACATAATTCACATGCATGAGAACTCAGATATAATGGAGCAATAGGAATAGCCAGACCTTTTTCTGAATAAAAGGACTGATAAGTTCAGTCTTCTAAAAGAAAAAAAAAATTCTAGCTTTTCAATATGTCATAAAAATCTCCTGCCTGTCCATAGAGACAGTTGTGAAACCAAACAATCAAATATACCACATCTCTGAATAAGAAATGTACCCATCCAAGAGACACAGTTCTCGAAAGCGGGCATTTATCAACTTCTAGACTAAGAAAGGAGTTTATTTGCTACATGTGAATATTTTGGAAGGAGTGTGCTTAACTCCAATTAAAGTAATTTGCTGAGGATAATGATTCTTGCTATTAACATATATTTAAATTATTGCTTGTCTTTAGCCTTCAGACTTGTAATCTGTGCAAGCCCTGCATTTACCAATTCTTATCACCTCCTTTGAAGTCCTTCCTTTGAGCTCACCTTGGTGGAGAAGTGTTTGACCTCATTATACACTGATTGCTTCATTCCTGTATATTTGCTTGGCACATTGGTGTATAGTTATGTTTTATCCTCTTGCACAGTTGTTTTGCATTTTGTCGCTAGTTTCATGAATGCCTGAAGGCTTATTAATACCTAGCGCACTGGGTTGCAGTGAGGTTTATGGGAAAGAACATGTGTTGATTGCCACCTCCTGGTCCTGTTATAGCGCTGGAGAGGCAAAGAAAATTGGATGCCTAGGAGTGGGAAGAGCTTGAATAACCTGTTTAGCCCAGCAATAGTAAGGAGAAGCTCCCTATGAATCTTCTATGTGCATTCTGAAGGGTTTCTCTGGGCATTGGTTCATAAAGGTGACCAGCAGGCCATTCAAGACTCACAACATGGTTTCTTCTGTTACTATCAAGTTATTTTACTAGTTTGTTTTGTTTGATATACATACATTGTTTATGAAATTAGTTTTCAGTACTTGAAAATCAAGAATTTTCACATGAAATAGAAATCTCCTGCCCCATTTGGCTGTAGATCTACATGGCTGAAAATGAATGAGGGTTTAAATTTTAGGTAGGAATCTTGCAGCCTATGACACCCTATTGTGTTATCTCCTTGCTTCATTCATTAGTAATTCCTTCTTGGTCCCTGGAGCTATTTAAGTTTAAGACTCCTTTCTAGAGTCCTAGTTTTTTCAAAAATTTCACATTTTGAGATATTAGGAAACTTCAACTCCAAGGCCCACACTCTCTCTTTAAACTCCTTCTTTTAACTCCATGTGCTTCTCTAAGTTAAAATACACGTTCATTGAAAATAGGATTCACGTCTCTTTTCCTAAACATTTGTTAGGGTTATAAATACAATAATTTTATATTGTTATATATGGGTATTTATAAATTGTATGAACATGTACTCTTTCATGAAATTAGAGTATGGTTCAATGAGTAAATTTTGAAGTAAAATTTCCTTGATGCTATAAGATTGAATATACCCCCATGTGTTAGTCAGCTTTCTGTCACTGTAATAAAATACCTGAGGTAATTAACTTATAAAGACAAAAGGTTTATTTTGGCTCACAGATTTGGAGGTTTTTGTCCATGATCAATTGGTCTCTTGCTTTGGGCCTGTGGTAAGGCAGCATAACATGGTGGAAGCATGTGATGGAGCAAAACTTTTCACCTCATGGCCAGGAAACAAGAGAGGAAGTGGACGAGGGCAGAGTCTCATACTCCTCTCCAAGAGCAGACCCCAAGTGTCTAAAGGACCATCCACTAGGTCTCACCTCCCAAAGGCTTCACCACCTCTCAATAACACCACCCTGGTAATAAAGGTTGTAACCCATGGACTTTGGGGGACATTCAACATCTAAACTGCAGAAGTATAAAATGCCCAGAGAACACATGAAAGAGAACACGCACCCACAACTAATCAAAAACTTCAGAGAAATTGTCCCCAGTCAGAACTTGACTGATATCAGCTTCCCTGATTCTTGTCCCCACTGCAAATTTAGGACTGCCCAGAGGAAGTCAAACATGCACCCCAAATCACATAAGATGTCCCACTTCAGGTTAGTCTACCTCCAAATACCCCACTCCCACATTCTCCCATGTGAGTCGCTCTGAAGCCTTCCCTTTTCCTTCAATAAGTCTGTGCAACTCCTCTGGGCTGCCTTTGAATCTCTACCAAATGCAAGAGATGGTGGCTGATTTCCTTGCTATCACAAACTCTGAATAGATTACATTTACTTGCTTTCATTTTGGAGGCCTTAAGTTATGTTCACAGTTGAAATCCTATCAGGGTCAGTTATCACTTTGGGCATGTCTCTTAATCTCCTTGAGTCTTAATTTCTTTGTTGTAAAATAGAAAGTCTAGTGGTACCTACCACATTGAATTAAACATATGGAAAAACTCCTAAAAACTGTCTGGTACACTGTCAAGTCCCTCATAGCTTCTGGTATTTTTCATTCACTATAATGGTTTGCTTTTTAGATTCCCTTGCTAAAGTTCACAGAAAATCCCTGTGTGAGCTGGGTGCAGATATCCTGATGTATTCAAGTACAGTGCTTCCTCCCCTACTTGAAATAACCCCTCCTTTGCATGCAGAACACAATCAGCAAATATTTTCTAAGTGAATGCATGAAAGAATAAGTAAATGGGTGTGCAGACCAAGTTATTACATAAGTTACAAATGTAACAATGGAGAGAAGAAGAATCATTCAATCAACCAAAAAATGTATGTGTCCAGAACAGTGTTAAATCTAGTAAGGAGGTAAAATGATTACAGAGCTGGAAAGCATATTAGTGATCATTTAGTTCAATCATTTTCAAAGTTTTTCAAACTCCACAATAATAGAAATATAAAAAGGAAAAGTTTCTGCAGTAATATCAGGACAGGAACAAAATCATCACAAGTCTTCCATCACAGGTCTTTTTCAGTTATGCATGATAGAGAAATTTTCAATTCTTTCTTGAGCTTGACTCTTTCTATAAATCTTATTTTTGAAAAATCATATGTATCAACTACAGTTTTCAGAAAATGGAAAAATCGAGAATAAAAATAAGAAACCACTGAAACGCTTTAATAGCACTCACTTTTTTGGGGTGGGGTGGATTCCTCAGAAGTGGTCCCTAAGTTAAGAATTTATGCTAATTACTTTATTTAGGAGATAATCCCAGGGAATACATGATATAGTGAAAAGTAAAGTAGGGAAGATAGGAAATCCAATGAAAGGTGTGGTGACAATCAGATTGCTGCTATGGCAACTGGGGATATTCCAGGAGAAGATGTAGAATAACCTGCAGACCTCTTCCCCAAGGCATGGTTAAGCAATGACAACTCTCACACACTTCTTGCTTGTATCTTTTTTTGGTGGGGTGGTATTAGAGATCGAACTCAGGGGCACTTGATCACTGAGCCACATCCCCAGCCCTATTATTTTATTTATTTAGAGACAGAGTCTCGCTGAGTTGTTTAGCCTCTTGCTATTGCTGAGGCTGGCTTTGAACTTGAGATCCTCCTGCCTCAGCCTCCATAGTTGCTGGGATGACAGGCATGCAACACTGTGCTTGGCTTGCTTGTGTCTTTATAGACCACAGACTCTGGTGATAAGATTTACCAATAAAAACAGTCTCCCCATTAGAGAGGGACAGGAAGTAGTAGGTATTCTTGTCAATTGTCTACATATGATTTCCAGGGTGAGCAAAGGCTAGGATAAGGTCGGCTACACAAAGGCTAAACTTCAAAAAAATGCTCTTAAGTTTTTTGTTCTGGCTTTGAATTTTTGTCAAAATTACTATTATTCTAAAAGACCATCAAACCATAAATATAAATACAACAATGAATTTTGTCCTTCATTTGTAAATTACACAGAAGGAAGGAGCTAAAAAGAAAAAGGAAGAACTTGATAGAGAAGTAGGTATAAGTCATGATAGCTAATTTATAAGATAATTTATACAGTAAAATCCTTCAGGAATTAATACCATCATTAATCTAAGAAAGTAAATTAGAACTGTGGTCTAGCTTTTATACATTTGTCTCTAAGGGTACAATGAAGGGAGTCATGTGCACTCCTGATGGACACACCTTTTGGAAAACAATTTGCCTACGTCACAGGCTTTGAAGTTTTTCACTTTGTTTGATTTAGTTTTGCCACATCAGAAAAGGCATGCGAGGGGAAAATATGCACATTTCTTTGTCACATTTGGAATATTTTAAGACAATAAAAAATCTATACAGATAATATCATGTAGTTGGTTAAATATATCCAATTCTATTTTGCTAGCACTTTGCAGGGACTTTTTGACATGGTGTGTTAATCTTATTTGTTTGAGAGAAGCTAAGTTTCTTCCAGAACACACAAAACCTACAGTATACCAGTGAGAGTTTGTATGTCTTATGCACTTTTATGCACATTAGCATTCAGTCCTCTTCAGGGCCCTGTGATGTGCTGCTCTTATCTTCCTCTTTTACTGATGAATCAACTGAGGCCACTGACACATCAGTCAAGTGCGTTGTTCAATTACACAGAGAAGTCAATAGTGGAACTGGGATTTAAACCCTGGCAAAGCCTGCAAGACTCAGTTCCTCCTCTGCTACTTTCTCTAGGAGAATTCTGGAAGGGCGACTGAACTTAGGAACTGCAGGCCCTGACCATATATTCCTTTGCTCATCATTTCTCTCTTCTTCCTTTTCTCTCTCTGCATTGTCCCAATGGGGTAGAGTCTTCTTCACCTTTTCATTAAGAGATTCTACAAAGTACCAGGAATTTTACGAACATAGGGTGGCTTATAAGTAAACTCATTTCCATCTCACAGTCCTGGAGGCTGCAAGTCTGAGTTCAGGGTGCCAGTGTGCAGTGCTCAGCGTCTGGTGAGGACCCCCTCCTGGACAGCAGATGCCATCTCCTTACATGGCAGAAAAGAAGGTAGCTCACTAATTCCATTCATGAGGGCTCGGCTCTCATGAACTGATCGCCTAGAAAGGGCACCACATCCAAGTGGGGATTAGACTTTAACAGAAATTTTGGAAGGAAGCAAGCACTTAGTTCATAGCACTGCTAGTTTATGTTTGTTTGTTTAGTTTTGTTTTAGTCTAGGGCTCATTTTAGATTTTGAACTAGAAAAAGAATTTACAAGACAACTACCATCATCCTCCATTTGCAGACTGGAATAACTACAAGTAAAAAAAAAGAAAAAGAAAAAGAAAAGAAAAAAAAATCCAGAGCCAAAGCATCATACTTTGTTCATTCTCTTCTTTAGAACTCTGTGAAGAAGGTGCTGTAACCTCTACCACAGCACAGCTCTGACAACCACAAAGTTCCTCCACCACCTGGGTTGCAAGTTTAAATTGCTTCTGCTTATTTCATTCCTTATGGAAACACTTGAAAGTCATTGTGGTTCATTATGTGCGAAACTGTAAATTGGTCTCCTTCCAATCAGACATATCTCCTCAGTATCTGTCCTGTGCAGATCAGCCTTTACATAACCTTCTGTGTCATCTCTGGTAGATTTTTCTCAGCATTTCACTTCTCTGACCTTTCTACCTGTGTCTGCAGCCATCAGAGCTCCCAGCCATCTATATTGCAGTCATCGCCTTGTCTGATTCCCCCTCTGCTCTGTGAACAACTTGAGCTCCAGGAGGCAAAGCTTTCAACATTTAGTTATGTATTTCTGAATTCTTAGCTCGAGTAAATATTTTTGGAATGAATGAGTGGTTAAACATACAAAAGTTGACATACCTCTATGTTGGGTAAATCATTTTAGAAGGAAAAAGAAGTCTTTTCCTTGTTCTTTAGGAATTTGTATATGCCTTACCACACTGTTGACTATATTCACAGGTACACTGACAAGAAAGTATCTTGAAATACTGCTGACAAAACTGACTACATTTGGCAAAGGCTTATATTTAGATGTCAGCTCCACATTGTCTTAATGGTGGGGGGCAATTCTGTATGATAACATCTAACCATAGCAGTAGCTTATTTTGACCTTCTAAGATGAAAAAGGCTGATTATGGACTAATGAATTTGTAAAACTACACAGGACAATCAGTTGTTGAGTGACAAAAACAATTCAAATTCTTTTCATAAAGCCCAATTCCATTCATTGCCAGGCATTATTACAGAACAATAGTGATTACAATATCCTCAGGGGGGATAAATCTGTAAAGCAGGACTATGCTTATTTCAATATTATTTATCCAGGTATTTATTATAATAAGATAATGATCTTACTGTGAATTAGCTATTGAGTGAGATGTTCTGGTTGTTTGTAAAGTTTAATTCTATAGCAAAAAATAATCTCAGGAGGTAGTCAGTGTAACAGCTAATGAATGAATATGAAGCTTATTTTCAAGCCATTTACACATTAGGAAATTTAGGTTTTTGCCTTCATTATTTTATCACATTCAATATAGAATTATAGACAGGCTTTGTCTTGATAAGTGAAATAATTTGCATGCATCAATCAGAGAGGAAAAACACGTTGAACATTTCCCATATATTAATACTGATGTGAAGCTTGAATTTTAGCTTGAAAGAACAAAGAAGTATTTCTTTATTACAATTAGTGCATATATCATTGCTTGAATAGCTATGTGTGCTTAATCAAACACTGTTTATTAAACAACAATATTTACTTACCACTGTACTAAATGTTGTAGTATAGGCACACATTAAGAATTTAAAATAATAGTAGATCAGAGGCATTCCACTCTCACTGATAGGCGATCATGTATCTGTATGAATATATGCACACATATACATATACACATACACACCAGATAAGCAGAAATGTCTCAGTTGGTGTTTTTATTTTAATTCGCAAGTTTCTGGACTCTAAAATGTATATTGGGGAAAATAACATGGCACAGTGGATTTAGAACCCTGGATTGAATACCAGCTCCATCATTTGCAAACTTTTTGATGTTGGGCATGTTACAGAGATTCTCTAGCCCAGTGGATCTCAAATTGTTACATGTGAGAGAGCTTTTAACAGCTCCAATCCCCAAACATCAGATTTTTGTTTTTTTCAGCCAGGGATTGAACCCAGGGGCACTCCACCACTGAGCCACATCCTCAGCCCTATTTTGTATTTTGTTTAGAGACAGGTCTCACTGAGTTGCTTAGGGCCTTGCTAAGTTGCTGAGGCTGGCTTTGAACTCGCGATCCTCCTGCCTCAGTCTCCCAAGTGCTGAGATTACAAGCGTATGCCACCACGCCCGGCTCAAACATCAGATTTTTAAAAACTTATGTTTCAAGGTGATTTCAAGGAGCTTCCAAGATTAATCTATGTTTAATCTAGTTCACTATTTCTTAAACTTCAAGGTGGGTACCAAGTGCCTTGTTAGCCAAGGAAAGTCCAGATTTTTACTCAGATGGTCTGAGATCCTGCATTTCTAACAGGTTCCAAGAAATGTTAATGCCACCAGTATGTGGCCCACATTTTATGGTTCTGTCTATTTAAAAATGGACATGCCTCTTGGAGTGTTGATATACAGATTAGTTGTCAGGGATCATGCCAATCACATAGCAGATGTACCTTACAATAGTTAAGGTTCATAATAGGATTTCAACTCAACTTCCCCCAAGATCACAAAATTAGGGAGATTATTTTCTTCTAGGAACAAGTGCATCTGATTTTCATATATATATTAAATCCCTTTATTTTCCTCTTAATTATGCAAAGGCACCCATCATTCCAGCCTTTGAACGTGAGCAGCCATTTCAGCCCCCACCTTTCCGAGCTCACATCTTCCTCAAGCTCCATGGTTCTGACTTCTGCCTTGCATGTTAGAATTACCCAAAAAAATGTGGGGGCATATTCATCAGGACCATCAGGGCCCAAACAGAATAATCAGTATCATTTGCGTGGGGCTCTGCATCATTATATTTTAGAAGGTTCTCCAGTGATTCCAATGTGCAACCATGGTTATGTACCATTACTCCACCTACCTACTTTCCATTCACTAAGTCTTTTATTCAGTTACCATGAATTGAGCTTCTACTCTGTGCCTGCACCATGAGGGATTGTGGAACTGATAGGAAAGGAAGACAAATAGCAACCATATATCAAGATCTTGTACTATTCACTTTATTACTTTTGCATTGAATCAATGAAACAGATGTTATTATTTTGACTTTGTACCAAATAAGGAAACTGAGACTCAGAGCAATCATGAACCAGCCCAAAGCTCTGAGTTCTTGAGTAGGAGTTCAGACCCCAAGGTATTTACCACACGATAATCATGCTGTCTTGAAAGATAAAGTAGAGGGAGTGATATGACTAAGAAAGCAGGGTAATTCCAAGTGCTGCATAGTTTTACTCCTGGAATATATACTTCACAATGTTCCATCTGGATTTCTCCCCCTATTTTAATGACTATTGGTTTATCTGCTGAAGTAGAGTGTAAAATCTTTAAGGTTAAAAACAATTTTTATAATTACATGAAAGGTTCACTCTAGAGCCTAGCACAATACAAAATGAGCTTTTTCATTCTTTCTCTTTCTGTATCCCTCTCTATTTATATATATATATATATATATATATGTTCAACCTGTTTTTGAGATCTCAAGTGTACAAAAATTGTACTACCACCTAGACCAAAACTATTTATCTCTTTAATTTTATCATTTTTCTTCTGTGATCTACATCTTCATTCTTACTATGTTCATCCCCATGAAAAGTTAATCTCTGGAGTTTGCCATATGTCCTTTTGTTTTAATTTCCACATTTCCAGGTATGACTATACTTAACATATATTATTGGTCTATTTGTTTTGTCTTTATATAAATCATATTTTACTTATAGTTTAATAGTACTCTCTTTGGTCTATCCAGATCACCAAATTTAAATCTAATTCATTGATTTTTGATTATTACATTTTGTTCTTCCATATACATCTATGTATATTATGTAACTATTTTTTTTTCATTTTAAAGTAAATATCTAAGTTGCTTCTATCTGGTGTTTCCATTCACACACAGGTAAAATGCTGATGAATATCATTATGACATATGTAAAATTTTACTGAGATACATAATGTATAGAGGGATTATTGGGTGCAATATTTAGTATTTCTGAAATCATTTCATCTTTAAATAAGAGATGCTAGTATACTGTCCCACTCAAAATCCAAATTATTCATGTTTTGTCTTCTATTTTATTATATATTTTAAATTTGCCAATCTGATTGGTATAAAACGCAATATCAATGTATTAATGGCTATTTTTCTCATTATTAGAAACATGAATATCTTAGTATTTTAATCATTTGAATTTCCTTTTGAGTAGAGAGCATATTTATACATTGTTAATTCTTCTAATGAGTTTATTATATTTTTTAATGAATTGCAGAAGTTCTTGTAACTTACTACTTTTAGTATGAAAATACTTTTCTCCCCTATGTTATTAATTAACTATCTTTGCCTATAGTGTTATTTTCTGATGAAACCTAATTGGTGGATATGGAATTCTAGGTTAACAGTATTTTATCTTTGTTTTCATTCATTGTCAGAACAGTCATTCATTTGCATGTAATCTACTTTTGCCTCTCTGGTTGCTGTTAAAATATCCTTTGTTTTGTGTTTATTTGGAAAACTCATTGAAATACTTTTGGATATAAATTCTTTTTACCATATTCTCCCTATGCTTTTTTGTGCTTCTTAATCTAGAAATTTATGACTATGAATTGTAGAAAAATATGTCCAGGAACACATGACTTCACCAATATATCTCTGTACCTCCACTTTTAAAGTTCTTTTAGACATATGTTGGATCTTCTCATATTGTAATTTTCTTAACTTTTCATTTCAAAATTTTTTCATGTGCTCTCTTTATGATGGTTATAAAATACTCTGTTAGCTGTTTCTAGTTCACAATGTTACTTGCAATAGACTCTAATTCAAAATTTAATACACACAGTATTTTTTTTTCACTTCAGTTATACTTTCTAAAAAAACTGGTAGTTTCATTTGATTCTTTTTGACTTTTTTCATTATTGAAGTTTCTGCTTTCTTTTTTTGACTTTTAATAAGGCATTCTATGTCTCTATTTGTAAACATACTTTGTCTTAGCTTGCTTTGATTTATCAATTTTAAAATACTTTGTTTTTCTGTACATAGTGGATTATTATGCCTGGTGTATTTTCACTCATAGTGGGGACATTTGATGGGTATTTTGTAATATTATAAAATGAGTTTATTTTGCTCAGGTTTTATGATGGGGACCACTCCTGTGTAGTCTTGCCAATATTTACAATAGTGATAGTAATGATATCATTAGAATTGGCATAAATTTATGCTAATTTGTGGTTATAAAGCCATATAGGTATGACATATTGAAACTCAGTGTGCACAAGCCTGGCATTTCAGCCAAGTATGCATTTTCTTCTCTTAAAACTTTTGTTGTAATACAGTTTTCTCTTGGGCATTCTAGGGTAGTGGGAACATTTTTTTTTTTATTCTTTCTTTGCTATGGGGGTGAAGCACTGCTTGGATTGCTGCTTTGTGCAGGGTCTTGACACTGCCTTCAGCAGAACCAACCCTTTTCCATTTCTGTAAAAGTTTTAAATAATAAATATGTTTCTTCCCCAATTCTAAAACTTCCTCACTAGTCAGAAATGGCTGCAACATTAGTATATATAATTAATTCTCCAGCCCCTCGAAATTTCTTAGGTTCTTTTGATGTCAGTTATTCTTTTTAAAATGGAAATATTTTATGTGGCTTCTCTATGCATTTGATGTGTTAGTCACAGGTTTTCAAGGTTTCTTTTTCAGTCAATGTACCAAATATACAGACGCTTTATAGATGGTTGTTGGTATTTTGATGGCACAGTTTCCTGAGGGGTGGGACAGGGCTGGTGGTTCTCTAGAATTCTAATCGATGCCTGTCCTACATACATCTGGTTTTGTCAAGAGAGCTGAGTTGCCCTAATTTTACCCTTTTATAAGAAACCTCTTCTATTTTTCTGCATTCTGTTACTTACTATGCAGAAGACAATGGGGGGAAGTGACAGAACATGGCTAGAAAGTCCTTTCTTGGACTAAATTCTTATATGTCACCTAATATTACACTCTTCTTTGTCATGTTTCTTTTTCTTGCTTAGATCCAGCCATCTTTCATTTGCCATGAATTTTTCACAATTCTATCAATGTCCTTATGACCTATAGTTTATTTATTTATTTATTTATTTATTTATTTATTTATTTTTACCTTTGGAGATGGAAAACATGCAGTAATCCAGCTAGTTTTTCTTCTTATCTAGAATATCTCAATTAAATATTAGTTGGTCAATCAGTTCCCAGAAGATAAGTTAGTGACTTATCTTCAGTAACCAATTTTGAAAGAGTATCTACACTGAGATGCATTTAGGTGGAATGTGTTATGATTATAACATAGACCTCATGCCCAAACTATTTGTGAAAGCACCAAGTAAGAAATTCACTCAACCAATTATTACATGACAATGGTTCTGTGGAAGATATTCATTTATTCATCTTTTAGTAAATATGTATTGAACACTGTACCCTGTGTCTAGCATAGGGAGGTGATTTTATATCCAACCTACATATTTATGAGACTATTCCCCTTCTTTAAACTGAAGAATTATATGATCTCACATTTAGTAAAATTCTATATGAATGAAGTTGAGAACATTTACTTTTAGTACCAACTTGTCAGCCCACAGATTTTCTTATAGGAACATGTAAATATAAGCACAATATGATACATGTTAATCACTGTACCAGGTACTGGGAGTTTTAGTCAGCTTTTTCGCTGCTGTTACTGAAAAAATCTGACCAGAAAAAATGTGGAGGAGGAAAAGTTTATTTGAGGACTCATGGTTTCAAAGGTCTTAGTCCATAGGAGGCCAGCTCCATTCCTTGGGACTCAAGGTGAGGCTAAATATCATGGTGGGACAAGGTGACAGAGGGAAGCAGCTCACATCACAGTAGTCAGGAAGTAGAGAGAGAGAGAGTCTCCACTCCACAGATACAAATATATACCCAAAGTCACACACCAATTCCCACTTTCTCCAGCCACACCCTACCATTTTGGTTACCACTCAGTTAATCCCTATTGGGATTAAATCACTGATTGGATTAAGACCCTTGCAGCTCAATCATTTCTCCCCTGAACCTTCTTGCATTGTCTCACACATGATCTTTAGGGGGACACTTCATATCCAGACTGTATCATTGGGTTACAATAAATTGAAATGCATGGACACCTTCACAAAAGGGTACATTGAGGCAAGCAGGATTAATGTTGTGACTCTTGGTTTTTTGCCCATATGTACAGGCATGGATTACATTAAACACTTGTTCATCTACTCTTTTTTTAAATTTTTTTATCTTTACAGACTGCATTTTGATTCATTGTACACAAATGGGGTACAACTTTTCATTTCTATGGTTTTGCATGATGTAGATTCATACCATTTGTGTAATCATACATGTACATAGGGTGTCTGTCTCATTCCACCATCTTTCATACTGCTGACCCATCCTCTCTCTCATTTTCATCTACTCTTATAGGTTATTTTGAGTAATGTCTGCTCCAAAGAGACCAGTGTCTATTTTGATTTGTCAGTTACCATGCTTTGCTGGATAGTAAATGTTTTTATTATCTCCTCTGTTACGGCTGCTCTGAAAACCTTGACATGCATTAGTTAGGATTTCCAGCCTGTTCTCCTTCTTCTAGCTCTCTTCTCTCAGTCTAAAAATGTAGGTGATTTTTTCATAGATCCATAATGGTCAACGCATAATTGTGTTAGAATTGCACTTTCCAATTCTATAGTCACCAGTCATATGTGGCTACTGATCACTTAAAGTGTGGCTCCTTTGAATTAAGATGTCTTGTGATTATAAAAGACATATGGGACTTTGAACACTTAGACTGTAAAATTTCTCATTAATTGTTTTAATGTCCATTGTATATTAAATTGATACTATTCTGGCTGTGTCAGTGTAGTATGCTGATTTTAAGTCCTTTGGGTATATACTGAGGGGTGGGATAGCTGGGTCAAATTGCGATTCCATTCCAAGGTTTCTAAGCAATCTCCAAACCTCTTTCCATAATTGTTGCATCAATTGCAACTCACAATACCTGAACGATGGAACCAACATAGTCCTTCAGCAGATGAATGGATAAAGAAACTGTGGTATATATACAAAATGACTTTAAAGAAGTCTTAAAGAAGAATGAAATGATGGAATTTGCTAGTAAATCGATGGAGCTAGAGAATATCATGCTGAGCAAAATAAGCCAATCCAAAAAAAAAAAAAGGCTGAATGTTTTCTCTGATATGTAGATGCTAATTCACAAAAAGGGGTGGGGGCTAGGGAAGAATAGTTACTTTAGATTAGGTAGCAGGGAGTGAAGGGAGGGGAGGGGACGTGGAGGTAGGAAGGACAGTAGAATGAATCAGACATCATTACTCTATGTACATATATGACTACATGACCAGTGGGATTCTACATCATGTACAACCAGAAGACTGAGAAATTATACTTCATTTATGTATGATGTGCCAAAAAGTATTCTACTGTCATGTATAACTGATTAGAACAAATAAAAATTGACACTCTTCTGGGTAGGGTATCTTGGGCTAAACAGTGCATGTTGTTTCTCTTTACCTTTCTAAAAGTAACTACAAGAACACTGAAAACTATGTATGTGGCTCACACCATGTTTTTACCTCACACATGATTTGGGCCTTCATTTTAATTTTAAAAACTATTTTTAAAACCCCTAATTTTGTAATTTTGAAAACAGGTCCAATAATGGGGACTATATTATCTAAGAAAAGAGCCTGGGGTAATATTAGAAATAAACGGGTGGTCAGAGCTTTGCCATCGGCTCCCTTCTTCTGTAATCTACCTTGTCTTTAAGGCTAGCCCTTATATTCTTCAAAAGGAAGCATATTAATACAAAAACTGTTTCAGAGAGATGAAACTCCATCTCTTGCACATTGATCATAAAAGGCTTTATAAGGGAAAAGAGAAATGGAATCATAAATGTTTACTGCTTCCCACCATTTTCTCTTTCCACTGGTTTCAGGAAATAGAACTACCCAATATAAAAACCTTTTTGGTTCCTATGGAAAAGCAAACTCCAAATACTAACAATTGTATAGTTATCACACTGTGAAAATGGAAAGAATCAAGGGTCAACTACTTGAGCTTTATAGATAATCCCAAATCAGTTATATATTTGGAGTATCATATTATCCATTAGGTGGCTTAGATGAGAACATTTTCTTTAATGATTTTACTTGCATATTTATAATTTAGATGAACTTCTATATTCTTGACCCTTATCCATTCACCACTACATATGTGGACTATGAAGTATATTCAGTGCTCAAGTACAGTTTCTGAAAAAAAAAAAATATGTCAACAATAAATGAGCATGGTTTTGATCATAGTATGCTTGTTAAAATTATATGATATTAAATATGTTTAATACATCTTAAAATCAATATTGAGCTCAAAGATAAAAATAAATTAATTATTCAGAAATACCCTGCAAGGTTGTTCAGAGCATTTCAAAAGTATAGGGTATGGAATGGTGCTTATCTGGGATGAAAGAAACCCACCCCTACCACAGATGATGGTTTACATCACAATATTTGATTCTGCTACATAAGAAGATTAAGCATTGGTACTCCAAGGTTGCTATGGCAGCCCTATGCAGGCATCAAGGACACAGGCTATTTCTGACTCTCTGTTCTGCCTTTCCTGGGTTATGGGCCTTATCCTCATGGTCCAAGATAGCAGATACAACTCTGGATATTGACACTGATTTTTCTCTTTAAAGACATGCTTTTGCGATCTGCTAAAATAGCTCTACATACATCTCATTAACCATAAATCAGTTACATGGACCTATTTCACTGCAGGAAGGCTGGGAAATGTGTTTTTTGCTTATTTGTATGATTTGCTTTAATTTGCTTTTTGCAGAGTAGCAAAAACATGCTGAATATTGATTTTTTAAAAATGAGAAATGTAAGAAAACAGTACTGACATAGGCCACTGATAGTTATGCCATGATCCACAGTTTTGCTTCCCCACTATTTATTTACACTCTTCCTCAAAACTTAAAATTTTACGTAGTCACAGTATGCATACAAAGTCAAGAAAATCTGAGTTATGCACCGTCCTTCTTATAGGTGTAGATGTGCTTTTGGGGGATCTGAAGACCTATAGACTGAGAATGTCAGTTATTGGATTCTAACATCTAATGTCTAAAGAGTCAAGAAGGAGGAGAACTAAGTCTCTTTCTAGAAAAGGAGAATATGAAACACAGTGGTTAATCATGGATTAATCACAGTTATCAGGTCAACTGGGTAAAAAGGGTGAAATATCCTTTCCCCAGATCTGTTCTTTATTGTCTATGAATCCCTCACATTTGGGGGCAGAAATGAAAAAAACAAAAAACAAACAAACGAACAAATAAAAAAAACCAGACTTCTTGAGTATCTATTCTTCTGGTGCAAGACTGAGAAACCAGAATATGTTTTTAGCATTAACAAGCTTAGGGTTGGTATCATTTTGGTAGCACAATTCCCCCAAATTTGTTTATTTGCATAGCCTTTTGCTTATGCAAGTAATCTGTACTTGGACAAGGACATTATAATCACATACCATAATCAAAGATTTTGTATAAGGTATACTGAGCCCAAATGATCAGGAATATCAGAGTTTGCAAACCATATGACACTAGTGTAAAATTGTCACTGCAACCTGAGGAAATGACTGAGAAGAGGCACAATACCATTTAATAGTGCTGATAAATATTACATGACAAAGGAGGGAATTTATCTTGCAAAGAGGTGTCTAATAGGAATAAATTATAGGGAGGTAAGTATTGAAGGCCCTTCAAAGAAATGGAACAAAACAAAACAAACACCATTTCCAATAACTGTAGCTGCCTCAAATCTGGAAATCTGCCTGGTGATAGTTCCTCCCTAGTTCTCAAAACTGTTGGGGAGGGAATTCCTACAATGTGTGAGGTTAAATTAGGCAATCTCCAGGGTTCCATCTAACTCAGCTTTCTATGTTGCTATGACTCTATGAAACTATAGACAGGACTGGACAAGTATTGATTCAGAAGAATCCAGAGAGGCATGAAGCAACTGCAGAAACATATCAAACTGTCTTGCAAGCTGCCATAAAAGATTTACGTTGCTCCCTTAAGAGCAACCAAAAAGTTAAGATTGTTCTATCTCCATCTTCTTGTTGGCCTTTTGATCTGCTTGAATTTCTGACACAAGATTTGGGGAGTTATCATTAAACTAAAGGTCTTTATAAGTCACATGTTGTCCTTTAGAAAACGTGTTTTGTTCTTTTGAAAATGTGTTTGTTCTTTGAAAATAAATAGTGACTCTTGAGATTTGCGTTGGTGAGGGGTGAATTGTATTTTAGTTATATCTAAATCTATGTTACTATACTGAAAGGTTTTCTCTTTCTATTGCACTTAATTGTTCATGTAAACAAGGAGAAACTTATGAATGTGACTTTTCTTAAGATTCAGAGATTCAAACTGTCCTTTAGTAAGATCATCCCGGCTAAAACAAATTTTATGTCAGAAAACAAAACAAAACAAAACAGTTCTGATCTTTCAGCAAGATATGTGGGTATTCAAAACCTGACTGTATCCAAGGAGTTGGTGGAACATTTTACCATTACTTAAATATTTATTGAGTTTTTATACACCTATCATTTAAGATATTGAACTTGGCACGGAAAGTAAGATGGTAAATTAGTCAGGCACAGCTGTCTTTGAGGCTGCTGTAGTTCAGCAGTTGGCAAGTAATATGATACAAACTGTGAAGATTCTGCGATAGGACAAGATGTCTATACTAGAGACATCACAGAAATTGAAGCTAATGTAGATTTACCACATCAGAAAGGAATGTTAGGTTGGGCTTGCATTGAGGGCTGGAAGAAAGAAGAGTGAGTAAACTCAGCCTTACTGGTTTCCCAGATGCATTACAACCTCTGTCACAACTCAACAGCTGTGACCAGGGCCGATCCAATTTTTCTGGGATCTGAAGATCACAACAATTTGGAGGATGTTTTTAAGGGGAAAAAAAAGGAGGAAAAATCATACATACAAAAGCGGGTACAGTAACAAGCATTTATGTCAAATGAGAAGGGTAAATGAGGTATGTCAAGCAGAATACTATTCAGCCTCTAAAAAAGAAAAGACAAAAAATTTTGTCCTTTCTGCCCTTTGTGAAAACATGATTGAATGTGGAGAACATTATTTTAAGTGAAGTAAGCCAGACCCAGAAAGATAGATACTGAATGATCTCAGTTATACTTGGAATCTAAAAAGTTAACTCAATATGTAGAGGGTAGAGTGGTGGTTACCAGAGGCTGGTCAGAAAAAAAGGAATTACACTCCATTTATGTATGATTTATCAAAATATATAAATATATTCTGTCATGTGCAACTAATTACGAAGAATAAAAAATTTAAAAAAGAATGTAAAATTCTTATTTAATACAACAAGTTCAACAGGTCAACTATACAACATAGTAACTATAGTTAATAACAATAAGTGGCATTCTTGAAAACTGCTCAGAAAATAGATTTTAAATTTTCTCACCACAGAACAAATTAAAACTATGTGTGACAATGCCTTTGTTAATTAGCTCAATTTACCTGCCCCGCAATGAATATATATTTCATAATAACATGTTGTTTGCAATAAACATACAATTTTTGACAATTTAAAAAGAAGCAATTCTCCATTTATATATGATTTATGTATCAAAGTGTGTAAATGCATTCTACTGTCATGTATAACTAATTAGAACAAATAAAAAAAATTTAAAATGTACATATTTACAAAATGAAACTATACTAAGTAAATCACTTTTAACAAAAAAAGAAGCAATTCAATTTGAAGAGAAAATTGTATGTAAAAAATAGGGGCAAAATGTACATATGTGATTAACAAGAATTATAAGAATGTACATCATGCACAACCATAGAAATGAAAATTTGTACCCCATATGTGCACAATGAATCAAAATGAAGTCTGTAAAAATAAAAATTAGAAAAAATCACATATTTATTTCAAATGAGAACAACAATCCATCATGGGAAAACTATGGAATTTGAGAGATTCAGATCCTTTTCTTCTGTATTCTTAGGACATTTTCCAGAAACGCTTCTATGGATATGGTTCTGGTTGAAACCTTACTCTCCCACTCCACCTTGAATTCTAGGTCACTCCCAGCCCTGGCAGGGTTCTATGCAAATGAGGGGTTTTGAAGCTTAAGTTTCATTAAATGTACAGTATACCAGCTTGCCAGTGAAACCAATTGAAAAGCCGTACATAGAAGTAGTTCTGTTCTGTCATGCTGTGACTTTGGGATATTTTCTGATACTTCTGAGTAGAAATCACACTACAATAACCCAGGTAAACCAGGCTCTGAAGGCTCTAATTTTGAAATACTTGAATTTTAATTCTGGTTCTATTGGTGATGAGCTGTGTAGCTATAGCACATGAAAAGCCTTTGAGGCTTTTTTCATCCATGAAATGATGATAAAAATGATAACCACCATTTAGAGTAAAACCTTTATCATGGAGCCTCCAGCAAAGTAAGTTGTATATATGTTAGGTATTATTTTTTTTCATCCTTATAATCATCATTATTACTATCTTTTTAAATACTATTGACACTGAATCCAAGTAAAACATGAATATTTGCAAATAGTAGAAGTAAAAACTATGCACAGAATTTATAAACTAGTACAATAATTGTACCCAGATTTCAGGTGACTCTTTACCTTACTAAGCATCTCCATATTTCCTTTCACACCTGATCTCATAGGATTGTTACCAGCAGAATTGCTGCTCATCTTGGAGTCCTCTCATTATTTGCCATCAGCATTCATCGTGGGCAATACTGTGGCAATTACCTCTTGGCATACTACTTGCTAAATATTTTGAATGTTTTCTCTTCTTCAGAACAAAATAATAGATTTCATTGTTATGCTTTCCTTAAAAAAAAAATAAAAAAAGGAACTACACATGATGGCATATGCCTGAAATCCCAGTGACTCAGGAGGCTGAGGAAGGAGGAACACAAGTTGACGGCCAGCCTCAGTGACTTAATAAGACCTTTAGCAACCTAGCGAAACTTTATGTCAAAACAGAATATAAAAAGGACTGTACCTCTGTGATAAAGTGTCCACTGCATTCAATCTCCAATATCAAAGAAGAGAGAAAGGAAGAGAGAGGAGAAAAACTGCAATTGAAAATTACTTGACCAAAAGGCAGAAAGGGTGGTCCATCACATTAATTGAAAATGAGCTCTTTAACTTTAATCCCAGCCTTCCTTCCATGATATCAAAATTTGGTAGCTCTTTTGACATTTAGTCTAACATCATCACTTGAAATTAATAATGAAAGTCAAATTAAAAAGATATGACTAATTTCATGAATATCTTAACAGGCAATAATTATAGTATGTTTCCTTCCCTCCCAGGAGAGGAATAGTCAATAGGATCAGCACAATTTCTAATATTAAGAGCAAGCAGAAGTATTACATTTAATACAACATGAGAGTGGGGATGTTCTGGAATAGTGCCTTATGGTAGCCTAGATGATGGCAGTTATTTGAGGTAAGGAAGAAGGACAAGAACAATCAGCTCTTACTCAAAGTTATGGTCCATAAGTATACAATTGGTGCACTGATTCCATGAAGAGCACTGGTATCATGATGTCCAGCAGTAATTCCTTTCCTTGCAACCTTTCATCTGCCATATTGATGGGCACCATCTGCTCTCAGACCACAAAGGGAGGAGCTCATGAGTTTCATTTAAAACTGCTTCAATCACTTGAGTGAGGAAAGAGTTGAAGGCCTGGCAGAGTCCAGCATCCTTCCTAACTTCCACAGTAGGTACCTACTTATGTCCTTTCATATTGGACTTTTGCTTAAACCTTCCTTTGAAATGGGGCTATTTGTCTTGAAGTAAGTTTGCCAAGTGCTGTATAAATCATAAAGGAGTAAGTAGCTGGAAGAGTACTCAAGTTCATTTCTAACTGAATTTAGGTAACACTTTGTTGAAATTCAACAAAAAAATTAGTAACTACTCCTAGTGCTGATAAACTGATAAAATCATGCATGTTTTGCTGCCTTTTAATATGTTGAATAAGACAACAATATTAGGTGTTAATATTATAATTTCATTAATGTTATGCTTGCTAGTCAACTGTTAAACCTGACTTTCTTATAGCATAAATATTCTTAAGCAAAAAATATATTTACCTTTAACAGTTTTATTTTTTCCCCCAAACTCTAACCTAAATTTCAGTTGAGTATGTAAAGATTATGTGAGAGGGAATATAGGTTCACCCATGCAAAATTGTTTGCTTGAAGCGACAGAGGACATCTCCCCCTCAGAGAGTTCAGTGACACAGCCCAATCAAAATGTGTAATGTGAGGTCTCAGTCTCAGGTCAGCAGAGGAGGTCTGAGAGCAGTCAGCCAGGCTGATTCACACAGTGCTGGATCTTGCTTATCGGGAAGCACCTGAATGCTGGTTAGAGGTCAATCTTTGCAGCTAGAACACTTTTACAATTGAATTTGGGAAGTGGGGAGGGGGCGCGTGGTGAGAGAAGAAGGGTGATACTGGAAAGAAAGTAGAAAAAGGAATAAAAGCAGTGACAGCAAGTCTTTCATTTGAGACATTAGCTAAGGGTTCCCAAACCCAGGTCTATTGATGTGAAATCTAAAGGTAGGAAAAAATAAGTCTGAGAATTCTTTGACTTTGAAGATAAGACTGCAAGATATTTACTTCCTCTCTTTCAACTTTTTTCTTGTTTTGTTGTTATAATAAAAGGAAAACTCTTCACTTGAGTTTCTAGCTAGCTGCTTTCTGAACTTCCCAAACTCATTCAATTCCAATACTGGTTAATGTGTTTTATCTGTTCTGTAGGAATATGGTAATTATGAGGAAGAGAGAAGGGGGGATCTATTAATTAATTAATTCATTCATTTATTTTTTACAGAGATAATAAATTGGCTTACCTCTGCCTAGAAAGTGATTTGACCCGATTTGAAAAGGGCCATCTCAGAATGAAAAAATCTATTCAGGATTTATATTTGCTTTTAAAAACACAACCACCATAGGGTCTTGAACAGAACTATAGAGGTTAGCACATCAAACCAAGGATCAAAACTCAGGTGCATGGCCTTCTGAGTTACCACTGATGCTCTGTCCATCCCTGTTATCCCTTTCCCTTGAAGACAAATACCAAAAATCAATTCATCTAACCACGCCATTTCTAGTGCTTTTCTCCACAGTACCTTGGCTTTGGGACAAAAATAAATTAGAAGTGAATGGAGGGAAAAAATACCACTCCCTATTCCTTTGGACTGTCATTTTTTAAATATGAATAAGATCGAACCATAATTTATAGCCGAGAGTTCCCCAAGGTTTGCTTTCTCCTTACCTATGTTTTCCTCTCTCATTATAGATTAATGATGGTACACAACAGAGCTGTACTCAGGTATTGGTACAACAAATAGCAGAAAATATGAGGGTTTTGTCCACCAGGAGTTGGGATGAGAGAAAAATGTCTACTGAGACAAGGAAAAAATATATTAAAATATGTCCCCCCCATGCCTTCACCTATACTATTGGTGGGTAGTTCATTTAAAATGTCTGTTTACATTTGTGTGTGAGTATTTTCCTTTCTTTTTTTTTTTTTTTGTGTGTGTTTTTGGGTGTACAAATAAATTGATTGAAAGCTAAACATTTATTAGCCAGGTGTCGTGGCACACGCCTGTAATCCCAGCGACTCGGGAGGCTGAGGCAGGAGGATCACGAATTCAAAGTCAGCCTCATCAACTTTGCGAGGCCCCAAGCAAGTCAGTGAGACCCTGTCTCTAAATAAAATACAAAATAGGGCTGGGGAT
>JAJEJO010002303.1:51385-68300 GCA_020662805.1 Glaucomys volans | reverse complement strand
TCTGAGAGCAGTCAGCCAGGCTGATTCACACAGTGCTGGATCTTGCTTATCGGGAAGCACCTGAATGCTGGTTAGAGGTCAATCTTTGCAGCTAGAACACTTTTACAATTGAATTTGGGAAGTGGGGAGGGGGCGCGTGGTGAGAGAAGAAGGGTGATACTGGAAAGAAAGTAGAAAAAGGAATAAAAGCAGTGACAGCAAGTCTTTCATTTGAGACATTAGCTAAGGGTTCCCAAACCCAGGTCTATTGATGTGAAATCTAAAGGTAGGAAAAAATAAGTCTGAGAATTCTTTGACTTTGAAGATAAGACTGCAAGATATTTACTTCCTCTCTTTCAACTTTTTTCTTGTTTTGTTGTTATAATAAAAGGAAAACTCTTCACTTGAGTTTCTAGCTAGCTGCTTTCTGAACTCCCCAAACTCATTCAATTCCGATACTGGTTAATGTGTTTTATATGTTCTGTAGGAATATGGTAATCATGAGGAAGAGAGAAGGGGGGATCTATTAATTAATTAATTTATTTATTTATTTTTTACAGAGATAATAAATTGGCTTACCTCTGCCTAGAAAGTGATTTGACCCGATTTGAAAAGGGCCATCTCAGAATGAAAAAATCTATTCAGGATTTATATTTGCTTTTAAAAACACAACCACCATAGGGTCTTGAACAGAACTATAGAGGTTAGCACATCAAACCAAGGATCAAAACTCAGGTGCATGGCCTTCCGAGTTACCACTGATGCTCTGTCCATCCCTGTTATCCCTTTCCCTTGAAGACAAATACCAAAAATCAATTCATCTAACCACACCATTTCTAGTGCTTTTCTCCACAGTACCTTGGCTTTGGGACAAAAATAAATTAGAAGTGAATGGAGGGAAAAAATACCACTCCCTATTCCTTTGGACTGTCATTTTTTAAATATGAATAAGATCGAACCATAATTTATAGCCGAGAGTTCCCCAAGGTTTGCTTTCTCCTTACCTATGTTTTCCTCTCTCATTATAGATTAATGATGGTACACAACAGAGCTGTACTCAGGTATTGGTACAACAAATAGCAGAAAATATGAGGGTTTTGTCCACCAGGAGTTGGGATGAGAGAAAAATGTCTACTGAGACAAGGAAAAAATATATTAAAATATGTCCCCCCCATGCCTTCACCTATACTATTGGTGGGTAGTTCATTTAAAATGTCTGTTTACATTTGTGTGTGAGTATTTTCCTTTCTTTTTTTTTTTTTTTGTGTGTGTTTTTGGGTGTACAAATAAATTGATTGAAAGCTAAACATTTATTAGCCAGGTGTCGTGGCACACGCCTGTAATCCCAGCGACTCGGGAGGCTGAGGCAGGAGGATCACGGATTCAAAGTCAGCCTCATCAACTTTGCGAGGCCCCAAGCAAGTCAGTGAGACCCTGTCTCTAAATAAAATACAAAATAGGGCTGGGGATGTGGCTCAGTGGCTGAGTGCCCCTGAGTTCAATCCCCGGTTCCAAAAAAAATAAAATAAAATAAAATAAAATAAAAAAATAAACATTTATTAAGCACAACTGTTTTCTTCTCTCAAAGATCAGTCTTTGAAGATACAATATATATCACATTATTTATTTTACAAGAAAATGGGAAGAATTAAACACAGTTATCACTTATAAACATATTTATAATTATAAATGATCTTACATATTTGATCTGTGTCATCAGAATCACCAGAATCTTTTAAAAATTAATACATCTCAACCTCATCTCTCAAATTCTCATTCATCAATTCACTCAGGTTCAAATCAGTGTATTAAAATACAGACAAACACCCTTGAGTTTTTGAGATGCACACTCAGAATTTATAGCCACTAATAATCTAAACCTTTCACAAATGGGGAAATGTTTTTGAATTAACCATATTTGGTAGCGAACAAAATGTACATTTCTTATCCCACATTTCCATGGACCAGGAGTCCACAGGTGGTAATCAAGGGATGGACAAGGCAGCCTACCCTCTAAAGTGAGGTGACTACTTCAGAGTTGTTGGCGTATTATTTTTACTGGACTAAAGTCCTGTTTTTAACTGGCTGTCAGAGTTTCGCTGGGCTCTTACAGGAGGATCCTTCCCTGAACTTTCTTACAGACCCATTTCAGATCCTGTCATAGACCCTTTCACAATATGGCAGCCTACCTCTTCAAGCCCAGCAGGGATGCTCTTGCTACAGTCTGTCAAGGTGAAGTCATGTATAATGTGACACAATCACTCAGTGACTGTTCCATTTTCTTCACCATATCTTATTAGCTGGAAGTTAGTTACATATTTTGCCTACCCTCAAGGGAAATAGATTATTAAGGATTCCCCTCATGAGGAGGTCATCTCAGCATTTATCCATCACAAGGTCAATTGACCAGTTAAGTTTATAAGCTTATTAGTGAAACACGGATTTTCTTATTTTTCTCCGTGGTCTTTCAAATTAGAAAACAGGAGCTGAGGGTGTGTAGCTGAGTGGCAGAGCATTTTCCTAGCATGTGCAAGACCCTTGGTTTAATCCTGAGCAATGCCAAAAAAATAAAAAATAAAAAAAATAAAAAAATAACCCAGGAAAGCAAAAGTATGTTTGCATATACATATGTACTCATGTACTTTATATACTTAACTCTGAATCATGTGTGCACATATATACACATTTCTGATATCTATCAACATAAATACGTTTCATACATAGATTCACCCATAAAAAATTTCGGATTTAAGTGCTAGTATAGTGAGCATGTATTTCCCTTTTTATTAGACTTTTTAAAGAATAAGAAAGCACCAATTTTATGGCTTATTCATTTTCCTCTTATCATGCAAGTTATTTGTAACTTGCATAAAAATATTAAATAATTAACAAAGAGCCTCTGGCCCTAACATATGTTGGTGGTTTGGAAAATACTAATTTCTGTTAAAGTCAGATTTTTGTGATGAGGGCAATCACATTTTGAATAGTCTGCATTTGTTACTAGAATCATTCATGTGGCAAACATTTTGTCCTAAAGGAAAGTTAATTCCTTTTCCCATACTGTATGGGAAAAATCAAGGATGGAAATTTGAATTAGAGGTGTTTCCTCTTTCCTAGACTTTTTATCCCTACTTAAATATTATCATTCACAAATATTTTGAACACCTTGGGAGGAAGTTGGTTATTTTAACTTATCCTTGGCTAGGCTAGTATATTCAGCTGTGATTAGGTGATTGCCATCTGTTTTTAAATCTCTGAAGTCTTCTCATTTTGCTGTTAGGAAATATTTGCAATGCATTTTTTTCTTAATTCAAGGTTATTCTATCTCAATACCCTAGTAGCAAACATATGCAAATATTGATTATGTTTGGGAAAATACCAATTCTTCTACTGCAATATTAGTGTATTTAAATATAGACACTGGGCCATGGGCCTTTGTGCACACCTATAATCTTAGTGACTCAGGAGGCTGAGACCAGGAGTTTGGCAAGTTCAAGGCCAGTCTCAGCAACTTAGAGAGACCCTATCTCAAAATAAAAAAATAAAAAGGGCTGAGGTTGTAGCTCAGTGGTAAAGTGTCCCTGGGTTATATTCTCAAACCAAAAATTAAATAAGACAGACAGTAACATGCTCCTTTTGCCCCAGGAAAGACTCCATAAAGCTACCTCACCTAATTTGATTAAAATACAATTTCTTGGGCTGGGGATGTAGCTCAGTTGGTAGAGTGCTTATCTTACATGGGTCCTGGGTTCGATCCCCAATACCACATGTAAAAAAAAAAAAAAAAAAGGAAAATATGATTTCTGAGACATTGAAAATATGTAGATACCTGAGTACCCACCATTCAGGTATGGCAAATAATACCATGTTGTCCTATTTATTATGTGTGTGTATAAGTGATAAATGCAATTCTGTAGCTACAAGTGATACCATATCTGCCCCGTCATGACCTCCCCTCCTTACCAGGCAAAAGCAACCAGGATAGAAGTATCTGCTGTTTGAAAGCCTATGTTTCTCTTCCCTGTGCATATTTTTTATGCCTTAACTCTACATAAATGTACCTTAAAAGATATGTAGGGTTGTTTTACGTGCTTTTCTACTTCCATATATATATATTTATATATATTGTACTGGGGACTGAATCCAGGGGCACTTAACCACTGAGCCATATCCCCAGCCCTTTTTACTTTTATTTTGAGACAGGGTTTTGCTAAGTTGCTTAGGGCCTTGAAAATTGCTGAGGCTGGTTTTGAACTCAAGATCCTCCTGCCTCAGCCTCCCAAGCTGCTAGGATTATAGGTCTGTAACACTGGCCAGAGCTACCTATACTTCTTCTTTTTAATTTTTTTTCCTTGCTTCTTTTGTAAACTTTGACTTAGTGATCCATAGGACCTAGTTCATTTGTTTTGTTCAGTAGTAGTGTTCCATCATTTAACTATACCACAGATTAATCAACCTTTCATAAATTGATGGACATTTGTTTACCATTACTCACAACTGTTAAAAAAAAAAAAAAAAGGTGAGCATCCTGTAAATGTCTCCATGTGTTTCCGCTAGAGAGTTTCTCTAGGGAACCTGTTCTTAAACTTTTAGACTATATTTGTGAAAGAAATACATTCTATATTGGATCCAGGACCCAAACCAGGTAAACACGTGTATTTGGAAAAATGCTTACCTTTACTACATTTACCCACCCAAAACAAACATATTTGCCATTGCTACATTCACGTACCTAGCACACAGAAACATATGCATATGTAGAAATATATTTGTGTGTAAATGAAATGTTCATAGTATTTCATATTCTAAGGTATTATATCTGATTCTATTTACCATAGGTAAAAATTATGGGTTAAGAAAAAATCAAGATACATAAATGGTATGGAGTGAGGATAGGAGCACAGACTCTGGAGCCTGACTTTGTGAGTCCACAGTTTCGCTCAGACCCATGCCATCTCTGAGACCTCCGACAAATCACTTAGACTCTCTAAGCCTCCTGTCTGCCTCACCAGGTGGTTCTGACCATGGAGTAGACTGGTACATGTGAAGAGCAGAGGCCCATGATATTGGGTTCAAGCATGTCAAATATCAGATGACATTAGTGGGTTCCAATATTTCTTACACTTTGCAGATTATGGGCATAATCCTAAGAGGTTCATTTTGTTTTTGTTTTACTTTGTATTAAAAGGGAAAGATGAGAGTAGAGGAAAGGGATGGGTGGTAGGGGCAGGAAGGAATGGAAAGGGAAAATTCTGGGGAACAATGGTGACCAAATTATATTATTAAATTGTGTGCATATATGAATATATAACAACAAATCCCACTGTTATGTTTAATTATAATACACCAATAAAAACATCAAATTTTTTTTAAGATTATGGGTTAAGACCTTCTAGATTGGTTGAGTTACCTGTTAAGAGATTGTTGTTAACATTTCAAAAAATAATGCTATAGTTTATGTATAGTGAAACTCCTAGAAAATGGGCTTCTACAACCATAGAAATGAAAATTTGTACCCATATGTGTACAATGAATCAAAATGAAGTCTGTAAAAAAAAAAGAAATTAATTAAATAAATTAAAAAAAGAAAAGGCAAAAACAATAAAAATAAATAAATAAATAAATAAAAATAAACTGAAAAAATAAAATAAAATAAAATTAAATTAAATTAAAATAAATAAAAAAGAAAATGGGCTTCTTCAACTTTTGGTGTCACCAAGTTGCTCCTTAAAGAGTTTGAAAAATTTATACTCTCACCAGTAGTATAAGTGAATTTCTAATTCCCAACATTCTGTGTTTTCTTCTCATTTCCCTATACCCTAAGATTTTCTCAAATGATCTTTGTCAGGTTTCAGAGATAAGATTCATTGTGCTGCAAATGTATGTAAATTTTATAACAAAAGAAGAAATAGAATTATCTAAGTGCTGTGGTCACCACTTTGTTTATCATTTCATTTTCTGCAGTCAACCATGATCAAAATTATTAAATGGAAAATTCCAGAACTAAAGAATTCAAAATATTTAAATTGTACACCATTCTTAGTAGTATGATGAAATCTCAATTGTCCCACTCCATCCTCACTGGGACACAGGTCATCACTTTGTCCAGTGTATCCATGCTGTATGTGGTACCCCCTCATTAGTCACTTAGGAGCTTTCTTGGCTATCAGATCAACTATCATGGCATCACATTGATTATATTCATGTAAGTCTTTTTTCTTTTGAGAGAGAGACTTTTATTACAATATGTTTTTATAATTGTTATGTTGTATTACTGTTGTTAATCACTTTTTTTTATAGTTTATTTTTAGTTGTTGGTGGACCTCTATTTTATTTATTTATTTATTTATATGTGGTGCTGAGAATCGAACCCAGTGCTTTAAACATGCTAGGCAAGCACTCTACCACTGAGCTACAGCCCCAGCCCTGTTGTTAATCTCTTACTTTATCTAATTTATCAATGAAACTATTTAATAAGTATATATATATACATTTTATATATATATACTTTTGAATAGTGTATATATATTTAGTAAGTATGTGTATACTTACTAAATATAATACATATATACTGATATGTCAGTAAGTATATACTTACTAAATATACTTATATTTCATATATATCATATATTTATATATATGATATATAATAAATATATATTTATATATATATTTCATATATATATATATGATGAAACAGCATATAAAGTATTCACCACAGTTTCAGGCATCCACTGAGGGTTTTGGAATGCATCCTCCACAGACATAGACAGACTCCTTTTGGAGTGGCAGGTATTTCCTTAGGTGTGTTTCCCATTCCAATTCTAATAATATAAAAGACAATGAACTAAGGGTTAGAGATGCTTCTCAATCTGATAGCACGTTTCTTTAACTAGAATTACTGAAACCATTAAACATAACATTTTTCCAGGAGTGAAAAAATTTGAAGGTGTCATGAATCTGTGAAATTCTCAATTTCTTAGAAATATTTTGTTGTGTTTTTGTTCTTATAAAGTGTATTTATTTTTTATTTATCATTATTTTAACTGACTTATAAAATAAAAATGGGCACATTAATGGTAGTACCATTTAATGTTCAATACATGTATATTTGCTTAATGTTCAAATTCGGTTAAACATGTTCTATTTCCTTAAACATTTATCATTTCTTTATGAGGAAAATTTTTAAAATAATTTCTTTTATCTTTTCAAAATTCTCAGTACATTACTATTTTCTATGATTACCATACTATGCAATAGTACACCAGAGCTTCTTGCTTCCATCTAACAGTAATATAGCCCCATTGATCAGTCTTTCCCATTGCTCCCTGTCTCTCTTTGCCCTGCCTCTGGTAACCAATATTCTACTTTCAATTTATATGAGAATAACTTGTTAAAATCCAAATATGAGTAAGATCATGTAGTACTTGGATTTTTGTCACTAATTTATTTCATTTAACATGATGATCGACAGTTCTATCCATGTTGCTACAAATGAAAAAAATTCACTATTTTCATTATTTTTATGGCTTAATAGTATACTACTGTGTATAGGCACCACATTTTCTTTATTCTTTCATCAGTTCATAGAAATTTACATTGATTCCATTTCTAGTCTATTGTGAATAGTGTTGCAATGAACACAAAGGTGCAGCTGTCTCTCTGACAGACTTCATTTCTATTTTCAAAGTATTTCATGTGGCTTATGGGGTATATGTGGTCTGCTGTTAAACCAAAATGGAAACACCATACCACATGTTAAATTATAATCTTCTACCAAATTTTGGAAACAGAACCATTTTTGTTCTCTGAAATATTTCCCACTTCTAAAGAAACTGGGCACACTGGTGCAAAACTTGCCATACTTATTACATAAAAGAAACAACTGAAACCAGTTGCTCTGATTCCGGCACCCTAATCCTCAACACACTATCACTGCTGTGTTGGATTCAAGCAAGCAATGACCTTGACCTGGGCCCTCCTCTTTCAAAGGGCTCAAACCAGATCTCTCCAATCAATTTCTTTCTCATAAACATGGTCTTAATGAACCTAAGAGGGTGTGACCACCTGGAATCCCCACTGTCTTCTAGACCATGCTTCCCTGTTAATTAAAACCCTGAATTCTCTGCTCAAACTTTATTTTGATGTCTATCTGGTATTTTCCCTTGCAGTGCCCTCCCAAGAGCAACCATTACTACTTTAATATTTACCTCTATGCCTGTGAGTGGTTTTGTATGGTTTGTG
Organism: Glaucomys volans; assembly: GCA_020662805.1. Classification (NCBI taxonomy): domain Eukaryota; kingdom Metazoa; phylum Chordata; class Mammalia; order Rodentia; family Sciuridae; genus Glaucomys; species Glaucomys volans. The sequence goes on along the minus strand of JAJEJO010002303.1, from coordinate 60,077 downwards.
TGGTTGGAGCTTGGGTTGCAGGCTGAAGTGTCTACATGCACTCATACAGACTGCTTTATACAGAGATGGAATTAATAGCAGTGGAAAGAATTGGAAGGAAGGCTATAAGGACAGGGCTATCATTCCCCAGGACCCCTCATTCCAGTTCAAAAGTTCAAGGAATCCAAGAACTGTAATTTGAACTTGACCATAAAGGTCATTACCAAGATGGTAGAATGGTTTTATTTAACACCCTGTTAACTTCATTTGCATTTTTAAACTTAGACATTTAAATGTGAGGCTCTATTTGTTGGACAGTGGCACCTGTCAGGAGTAAGCCTGGGAAGCACACACATGGCCATCTGTGGGTTTGCCTCCCATGTGCATGCTTCCTCATTCCCCTCTTCAATCAGATTTAAATCAATGTCTCTGAAATGTAGATTCCTGTCTTTACTGCACTCTGAGGATGTTCTGGTTTCCTTCCATTTGGGATTTGGAGTTGGGTTTTGTGTAATAAGAGGGTATCAGAGTTGACACATAGACTGTTAACAACTAATCTCAGGAGACTGCTATTTTATCTCCAAGCTTCCCAGCAGAGTGTATTGTTTCCCACTTAGTTGACATTCAAGGAAAAAAACACAGGCTTGGTGATTAAGTGAAAATAATAGCTACCATTAATAGGGCATTTATCGTATGTCAGAGGTAGTGCATTTTTGCTTTCCACAGGTTGTCTCATTTAATATTAACAGTATTTTATCCACTTATTTATTTATTTTTATTTAAATTTTTTATTTGTTCTAATTATTTATACATGCCAGTAGAATGCATTTATGCATTTTGATAAATTATACATAATGGAGTATGATTTCACATTTTTCTGATTGTACATATTGTAGGATCACATTGGTCATGCAGTCATATATGTACAGGAGGTAATAATGTCAATTTCACTCTACTATCCTTAAATACCATTAATAGCCTCTGTTAAAGAGGAGGAAACAAACTCAGAGGATACTAGGTCAAGGTACAAAAGTCAGTGATTGACAGTTTGGACTTGAACTATGATTTTATAGTGCCTATAGATGGGTATAATGTTGTTTTGCCTCTCAAATAAATAAGAAATGAGGGGGGAAACATGATTTTCCTTAAAGGTAAATTTAACCTGAAACAGATGAAGTAATAAGCTCTGCACATTTTGTATGGGTGCTTTTCTTGGTTGGTAGGACTTGAACATCTAACTCCAACATCATGAGTATATTTAAACTTGGATTTTGTTTCAAAACATTAGGAAATAGAGAGTAGGAATGAAATGAGATATATTCTACCCACAGTTTCTTTTATGGAATCACTATATTGCCACATTTTATTGAGTTACAAGTTATGATTATTTATCATATTTCTGAAGGAAGATGCCAGATAGGATATTGTCATTATAAATATAATCATTCAGTTCCTGATTGTATGTTTATGTCAAAAGCCCCATGGAGACTGGGAATGCTGATGATGCAAATGCAATAAAAAAACCCTTTATTCATTTATGTTCAGTAAAACAATATTAGAAGATGATACATTCCCTCTTCCTTATGGTTAGCAATTTGGGTCTCATGATTCTCTATTAAATTTATTGTTTGTTGAAATATAATTTGCGAAGATTTTGTCTTTAATATTAGTGTTTCTGCTTTGGCTTTTATTATAAATTATGTGTGCATACTCAAATGGTGAAAATATATTCTTAGGGAAATAATCATGGCAAATGGGCACAAAGCAACTATCAGACTGGATAGGAACTTGACACATTGTGAAAGAGATGACAGCATTTATTGGGAGCAGGGTATGGATCCTGTGGGAGTGCCAGTGGGCTCTGGGTCCCAATCATTGAGAAGAAATCTCCACACACTGTTTCTCTGAATTCTTCTCCATGATGTATTCAGCAGAACCAGCAGCACTACATGGCACATTGCACTAATGGGGATATAGAATTGAGTCCCTTTTAGAAGTGAACCTTCCCAGAGACCTGCTGCCTGATTGGAAGTTGCTAGGAAGAGTCCTCAATGCTGCAGCCTTGCTTATAGTTCTTTAACTCACCTACAAGCCTGGATGGGGGACATGGGTGAAGAGTGTCATGAACTCTATGTAAAAGTCTCAAGCTACATTTGCTAACTTTGGAACACCAAAAATCTTGCCCTTCTCGTTACATGTAGAACACAAGTAAAGAAGAGTTAATATTTGTCCTGACCTAATGTCTACTGCAAGACAACTTCTTTTATTTTAATGATGAAGTAGAGTTTTCCAGGATGAATTAACTCTTTGACTTGGGCATATGGAAAGGCAAAAATTGTTGAGTGCATCTAAGAATCCATTGGTGTCCTACTTTCATCTGAAAAACCTGCCTGTATCATTCTATTGTCTTGTTCTTTGCCTTTAGTCTTAGTATATTGATATCATAGCTGTAATGGTCACAAAGTAAATGGGAGTCTCCTTAATTCTCCTAGAAGGAGCATCTTCTTTTTTATGCATCTCACTGTGTATCACTACTAACATTCAACACTTAGAAACACTTATACAAGGGAAGTCACAATTAGATCACAAATTAGACAATATGTTTTAAGTAAAAGATCTATGATATAAGAAGAAAAGAACATGAAAACTGCTATAAGGTCTCATTTTTAACATTTATAAACAACTTGGTTGATTTTTTACTTTGGTAGCTTTTCTAAACATCAGTTTCTTCCTACTTAAAATGATGCATTCAAGGTGGATTCTTTTTAAATTATCTTGAGGATTATATGAGACTACATGTGAAAAATATTTTTTACATTGTTTTCCTAGCAGCTTGGAGGTAGCCCAATAGAGCTTGTTAAATGATAAAAAAAAAGCAGAAATATTTGAAATGCACAAAGGTGAGATTATGATTAATTAAAAAGTTAACTTCCTTTAGAAGGTTTTTCCATCAATTGTAAACACAAGCTCACCATTGTTCAATTAACCACCTCTCTAGAGAATTCTGTTTTCCTGGAAGAAGTTTGACAAATTTGCTGGTCTCATGATATATGGACTGTATTTCACAACAGGATCAATAGCTCATCCAAATACCTCTGACTAGAGAAAAACAACACTTTTAGGTAGAAACCTGCAATGCACTTGGACATCTGCATAATGACTGGAATTAGCATAGGTTTACATAGTGCACAATTGCATTAGAATGTTGATGCCTTGGAAAGGAACAGAAGGTTGTAAATTTCCTAAGGGAGATTCTCTGGAGAGTGTGAAGTCCTGAAACAAAATCAGCCCAATGTGAGAGGCATGTTGTGCATGGTTGACAGGATATAAAGACAGAGTTCCTCAAGCAAGAAATGTGTTGCCATTTTCAAAAAAGAAAGAAGGGAATGATGGAATGAAGGGAGGAAGGAAGGAAGGAAACAAGGAAGAAAGGCAGGCAAACAAGCAGTGGTTATTTCTATACTTCTGAGGTACAAGCACTCTCACCCTTTAAAGTACACTGATACAGTTGTTGTACCCAAAGAAAATAAAATCATCCAAGCCGATCTGTAAAGCCAAAAGAAGCCTTTATTTTAGCTGGCCAGTGACAACCACCCTTATACCTAAAAGCGGTGTGCCGGGAAAATCGTGGGTTAGTTCTTCTGTTGCCAACTTTTATAGGACATGGGAAGGGATTAGGGTGGGGCTATAGGGAGGGGAAAGGATTGGGGTGGGCTATAGGGAGGGGATTTGGGATCGGGTGGGCTAACTCTTCCAATAGCGCTGGAGAATCTCCCTGGGGAGCACCAACATTTTAATCTGTTTTCTGTTGCTATAACACAGTGACCCTTTTCACAAGGTGAAATAGAATAAGGTCATTCACTCAATCCTACAACCAAATTTTCCTTATAGAAATACTTATGCGAAAAAGTGAGGACAAAAATCAGGAAAGAGAAAAACTGGAAGAAGAGGAAAGAGATACTAGAAAGGATAAAAGACAAGAAGAATTAGAGTAAAATAGACAAAAAAAGAGAAAAATATAGAATTTGGTTTTATTTTTATAGTTTATCATTCATGAGGATGTGGGCACGAAATTTCTAGATTATCAGTCCAAAATGCGCTAAGATAGCCTAAGCTCCTCTGGATTTAAAGAGCTTCATAAATTTCCAGCAGCATTCTGCATAAGGGCATAAAAGAAAATCACTCCTATTGGCTTGTCAGTGCTGACAGTGGGAACTTGTACCAGTTTTTCTGAGCAAAGTGCAAAAGTCACCCAGGACAAGCAGTTTCTGTAAGGGCCTTCAAAATTTATGGACAGTAGTGGAACATAGAAAAGTGGTTCCCGATCCTTTCACCTCCAAGGACCTTAGTATTTCTTTCAGTCATGTGAATCTTGTAATTTGATTTTTTTTTTTCTATTGAACAAAGTCCACGGTTTTAATAATATTGAGAATATTTTCCATATTCTTATTAATCGCTCAGACACATTCTTCTACTCTTCCTCTAGACTGATATTAGAAAACATGATTCCCTCCTTGAATTGAATTAAATCCAGCCACAGAGGTACTAGGTCTCTTAAATCAGTTAGTCTTATTTTGCATGATAGTGAAACCAGTTTTGGAGATCAGGATCAGATTCCATTCCCCAGTGTTGAAGATTGGACACCCCCAAGAAATGCTGGGGCAGGAGCAAAATGTTTTATTTAAAAGATAAAACAAAGTGAGACAGAGACTCCTTCAGAGAGGAGGGGGTCCAAAGCAGGTGCCCTAGGGAAGGGGGTGTCCTACCCCTTTATAGATTAGTTTTCTTCTCTATTCATTTCTACTCCTCCTCTTATCTTGTCTATATGACCAGTGACCAAAAGCCAGGAGAAGAGCTGTCCTGAAAGTCAGGAAGGAAACCACCCAGTGGGTACTTATTAAAAACTCCTTGTTGGGGGGCACAATTCCTGGAGGTAGGTGACCTTGACAACAGGTGAGGAGGATGGAGAAGTGCTTTGGAGATATTAGCATTTTATTTCCTTCTGTATCAGCCCCGATCTTCCTGACCCAATCATTCATTATCTACACTGACTGTCCTTTCATCCTCCTCTCAATAGTAACTACCTTTTTGAAATATTAAAATTAATCCATAGAATTGCCTAAGTATGATATTGATAAGCATATAAAATTATATTATTAAAATTGAAAAAAAAGGATTTGGATAGAAATTTCATATCAGCTAAATGAATATATACCAGGCAAATGAGGTTAGAAAGAAATCTTTGAGGCCTTCTACAAACCTTGAACAAGTATTAAGAATGTGTTCCTTTCCTCTCTTATTGGGGCTGACTGCTATATGGTCCACTCTTCTTAATTATTGGTCCCAAATAATCAGGAAGACGCAGAGAAGGTAGAAGCAATTGGTGGAGAGTCAGGCTGGCTCCTGGCTGGATATGGGATTTAGATTTGCTCTGTCTCCCTCAGCTCTGCTTCTGTAAAATGAGGATGTTGTGTTTTGTGATCCTGTTATCTCTTCCTACCCTAAAGTGCCATGATTTTTTTTTAAACATTACTTACTCTAAGCCTCATGTTTCTTATCTATAAAAATGGGAAGAATGCCTACCTCACAAGGTGACTTTAAGGATTAAAAGATAGTAATCAAGTATCTCTCCCTATACAAATCTATTTGGTTCCTGAATTCAGTTAGGAAGAGTTTATAGAGTGAGTTCAGATATTAGGGAGCATAGATAGCACAGTTTGAATTTATGTGAGTTCAGTATTTCCTATAGCAAGTGAATTTGGAAGAGTGAGCACTTACCAAATTTTTTTTAGTTCCTGGATATCTATGGAAACACCTTACTTAGAGGCAACCTCCATAAAGATTTGCTCTAGTCTCCTGACCTTGGAGACAACCCTGGTCAGCTTTATAGCCATGGCATCTAACATTAGTGCTTCATGTCGAGATGTGCCCAGTGGATGTCTGTGGCCCTCATGGAAGCCATGGGACCCCTTAAGCCTTGTCTGTAAAATATGCTAAACAACATTTAACCCCCTAGTTTTGTAAAAATGGTCAAAGATCATATTCAAAAAGATAAAATCACAAAGATGTAAAATGAATCAGAGTTGAAGATTTTCCATAACACATTTATCGACGTTGGAACCGGGGTGTTAGAACCTGTCCAAAGAAAACCAGAATAAAGAAACATTTATAGTTAAGAAATACTAAAATAATGTGCAATGGAGGTGAAAGGATTTTCCATAGTGGGAAAGGATGTCAGTAGAACCACTTCTGGATAGGAGAACATTTGTCTGTCTACAGAGAAAAATTATTTTGCATTGCTATCAGTTATTTACAGTTTACAAAGTTGTAATTTGTAATAACAAATTCGGCAATCCTTCCATGAAATTGGACAAATACCCAGTAGGATGTGTTAACCACAAGTGATAGTTTTCTATCTAAGCACCAAGTTTTTCCTGTGTGAATAAATGAAATTTTGCATGGAAGACACTTCACTGTTGACAGCATGTAGTAGACCTCCAACCAATGTTTATTTTATTAAATTATCAAAGACATAATTGTAAAGCTCGCAAAAGGGGCGGCGGGTAAAGCTCGCAAAGGTGGTGGGTGTCCAAAAGGAGCTCACCAGGCGGGTTCACCAGAGTCAGACAAAAGTAGTGGCTTGAGATTTATTAGAGCCTGTGTCCCAGGCGAAATCTCCAGCCCCCCGGGTGAAAGTCAGGGTGGGAGAGCCAGAAGAAATTGCAGGTGGCTTTGGCTGCTCAGGGTTTTTATACAGAGGAAAGGGGTCAAGAGTCCTGCCCAGGAAAAGGTGGACCCAAGGTGAATGACAGGGTCAGCAGGTCTACCTCATTGGTCACTTCTGGCACAGTGTGTTGCTAGGTGACTTTGCTCCCTCCCCCTGCAGTCGCCCAATTGGACCTAACAATAATGTCAGTAGTTGATAAAGTATCTTGTGGATGCTTGATAAATGGAATTGGAATTGGAGTTTAATCATTCAGTCTATTTCTGAATGGTTTGATATTGTCCCCTCTGTAACTGAAATTCCTGTCTTTTCCTGTTCTTTCCTTTCCTCTCCTCTTCTTCCCTTCCTCATCCACCTCTTTTTTTAAAACCATTAGCTTTAGTATATTTCCTTATCAGGTACTCTGACAGGTCTCCCAAGTAATAAACACCTTTGTTTATTTCCCCTACATTTACATGGTATGCTACATAGAATTTCTACACTAACACAGAGTGACCACCAACAAAACCAAGTTCGAGACAAAATCAACAAAAGTTGTCTATTAATAAACTTGTAGTAAGGGCCATCTCTCCTATTGCTGTATTTAAGGAAAGGTTTAAAGGTATTAGGAAAGGGAAAAAAAAATTTATGACATAAAAGGAGAAAATAGTCATTTTCTAAGTGTCAATATTCTATTAAAATGAGATTTTAGAACCTGAGGAGCTTTCTCATTTGTACATTTGATGAGTCTTGATTGGCTTACAAGGATTAAGTGAGCAGTTATAGGGTATTTCAAAAGAAGGCTTGCTCATATGAGGAACCGAAGGTTTTCTGTGACTGATGTTTCCTGAAATGAGAAGGATAGATGGATTGCTTTATTCTTTCATAATTATTCTTACGGGCTGGACAGTAGGACTACTAGAGCTGACAGTTCGAAATAAAAACTAGTTAATAAAAGGGAGAATGTTGAAATTAAAAAGAAGTATTTAAATGCATATAAAATTACTTTGTTGAATTTAGTTAGAAAAGCTCTGTGAATCCAAAATAGATATAGGAATTTTTGAAATCTAAAACAACGGTAATGGAGAAAACACAATTATATGGTGTCAATGAAAAAAATTTTCAACAAATTGAGTTTGAAGACCTAATTTCCTCTTGTAAAATTAGAGATTCATGAACTGAACCACATTCATTTATAAAAATAGAAATGTGCTCTTTGGGACATGGCAAAATAGTTTTGTAAGATAGCTTATGCAGGAAGAAAATAGCGTAAGAAAAAAAGCAGATTGGTTTAACATCAAGTTACTGCAAGTTACTATCCTTGCAAGTGTTAAAAACTGAGGAGGGGACATTTGACATGCCATCTCAGGACAAAGGGACTTTTTTTGAATGATCGCTATGTCACTTGTAGATTTTTTTGGAAATACTGGCTTATTTGGGAATTTTCCTGATTTAATGTATCATTTGGATTACATGACATATAACAGGAGTGATTCTATTTTGGTTTGGTCTCTAGGGGCTTTGTTCAGGAGCTCAGACCAAAGCAGTGGCCTTCCATGAATTTTAATTAATAGTGGTTAAGAAATATGACTATAATTATGTTAGGATATATGGTGACATAAAACTTAGTTTTTCCTTGAAATTCAAATTATTTTCTTTTGTCTTGGGCAAGACTCAGTGTATACAATATTTCCACATTATTTCTTTAAATAAAACAACAATCTTTGGTCCTCGTCTGCCATCTGAGTAAGGAAATAAAGCCTTGGGTTTAGTTTTACTGGTCTTAACATCTGAACTCTCAAAATTGTAAGTCTTTTCCCCGTGATCTGAAAGGTAAGGCTAACAAAAATATCCGACAGACAGAGGATGGGCAGTCAATGCTTGGAAAGGCTCCTGTGCAGATGGAGTAAAGCAATGAGCACAGTGGTGAGCCATGGCAATTCTTTGATGTCAAATTCCTTTCAGAATATGCAATTATTTGCACTAATGAACAAATTTAAGTCAAATCTT
>JAJEJO010002303.1:11757-51285 GCA_020662805.1 Glaucomys volans | reverse complement strand
ATTTGCACTAATGAACAAATTTAAGTCAAATCTTTAATATTGAATCTCTAATCAAAACCTTTTATTGAACCTTATCATTCACCTAGACTTCTACTTGGTATAACTATTGATTAAAAACACCATTACAAGTAATGTAGATTTTTAAAAATGCTTTTTATCACTTTTTATTATACAAATACTAAGAATGGTCAAATTATTTTTCATGTGAGTTGCGGGTATTAAAATCAACTAGAGTTTATTGAGCATTATATGATCCTAACAATATTATATTATTTTATTTTATATAGGAGCTATCGCAAGAACAAGGATAACCTATGTAACAATATGGAAACATCCTGAAATCACTTTGGAATCTCAATAGATCAACTGGAATCAAGTTTGGCAAACAGGGAAACCGGTCCATGGATAATTTGCTACAGGTAAGTGAGAGGTATAATTTATTCTGTTAGAATTCTTTATAGATTCATTGACTATGGAGTTGTTAATTACATTTCAGGTAATTAGAATGTTCCTTTGATACAGATGACAGCTTCTTTTCCCTCCCATCCATACGCATGTGGATTCCAGCATATGGCTAAATGTCTGGCCATTTCCTCTTGTTTATTTGGGCTTCAGTCAGTTACAAAAGGATGAGCAGGAGGAAAGAGTCCCCACCTCATAAAACTTTTACAGGTAGTGATGTATGCAGAAGGGCAGGAGTCAAACTGTTCCTGGAACAGATGTTTCTGTGAGCTGCTCTGGGAGTTGAAAGAGCGGCAACCTGGCCTGCCCAGGATTCAGAATGAAACAGACAAATGGTGATGTTTTCCCTCTTTTTGTTTTTTGAAACTGGGGCACTGGCTGGGTCACTAATATGGAAAAAAGTGTTGAGGGAAGGTCACCGACTTGTGCTTGTTATTCTTTTTTTTTTTTTTTGAACCAGGGATTGAACTCAGGGATACTCGGCCACTGAGCCACATCCCCAGCCCTATTTTGTATTTTATTTAGAGACAGGGTCTCACTGAGTTGCTTAGGGCCTCGCTAAGTTGCTGAGGCTGGCTTTGAACTCGTGATCCTCCTGACTCAGCCTCCCAAGTCGCTTGGATTACAGGCGTGTGCCAACGTGCCCGGCGCTTGTTATTCTTTCTTTGAAAATCTGGTAAGATTGGAATGCTTGATGTGGTGACAACAGGAAAATATCTTCTGTTGCACTGTTGGAAAAGCTGTGCTTGCTTGAAGAACCAGGGAGGAAGGATGAAAGTCCAGGTGACTCGAAACTAATGCCGTGTGTGTGCTGAGACAGGGGATGTGGCCGCCTCTGTTGTTTAATGTTGAACCATCAAGAATCAAGGCAAGCTCCTTGAAAGGGAAACCACCTGCTCATTCATCTGCGGTTTCACTATGGGAAGGGAGAAGGAAAAGATCAAATTATAGTGACACTAAGTACCATCCAGGGCAAGGGAGAACCCTGTGTACTTGCCACTTTAACTGAAAAACATTTACATCATTCATGATGTTTTAACTGGGTAAGTAGAAACCTTACAAATGAATCTGGAACTGAGCTAGAAGGAGCAACTCATGCATCTTCCTGTTAGCTCTCCCTGGTTTGCGTGCACAATGGCTATCTGACTGCATTCATAATACAGGGTATTTTCCCAAAGTCAGCTAATCTTTCCTCTTCCTTTCAGCAGTTCCATCACATTATGTAGATTCAGCTAAATGAAAGATATATTCACCATTCTTCTGGGAGACAATTTTGTTTTGAGTGTCATAAAAGAGCAGAGATGTAGGGGAATTTGCAGAGTGTGAAGTGCTGTCTAAAGATGAAGAAGAAGTGCTAAGACAAAGATAAGGTACCAGGTACTGAAGCAAATATGAAGCAAAAAGAGAGAAAAGGTTTGAAGCTTTTTTCCTGAATTGTATATCTACTTTCTTTGTCTTCAAGCAGAAAGGAGAATGCTGGTTTAGTTAGACTCTTGTGTTTATGGGAAGACTCATTTAAGTGGCCTAGGTAATCAGGGAATTTTATGGCAGCGCATGCAAGCTGAATCTGACACAGAATTAGAAAGAAAGAAGGAAAACGATGGTAGTTCTAGAAAATTCTTTCATTCTTGTATCTTTCTTAAGGGCAACACAGGATTTTTAGTTTTTTCCTTTTATAGAAGCAACTCTGTTTCTTACTGAACTCCTTGATTTCTATTTTGTGCTTCATTTTATTCTTTGTTGTTTCTGATTGCTTTTCGTAGTCTTCTTATACTTGGTCCCCTCAGCTTTGCCTTGCAAGGAGCATTCCATGGATGGGCTCCCTAGCCATTTTCCTTTTCATCAGTTTCAACCTCTGCTATTAACCACCTGGTCAGTCAGGTTACATTTGGGAGACAGAAAGCACACTAGGCATTTTAACAGAGTTAACTAAGAGTGGCTAACCAGTCATTGGAGAATTGAAAAGACAAAAATGGATACATATAATCATAGAGGCAGCAACTGCATGAATTGACTGCCTTGGCTGTGGGGACAAGAGTGAAGAGTTGGGGTTTACTGGAATTTAGAATATTGAAGGAGGGACTTTGCAGAATTGGAATGCAGGAGTCTTGGGTGGGGTTGTTCCCCAAAAGGTAGGGGAACTTTGGAAACTCAGGAGAGAATTCTGCACATCTGGAATTCATGTTTTTAAGGAGGGGCTACCAGTCAGCTAATCCCCACATAGCTAAGAAGAGTACCCCATAGAGCTAAGATTCAGAATTTCTTAAAAGGTGTAGCTCAGTGTTATGGCCTAAAGAATTAGAAGAAAATTCCCAGACAGAGTTGGGATTGCATCTCTGAGGAAGGGATACCAGCCAGATAAGTGTTCTTCTAGCCCTGGGAAAAATGGGAAATTAGGCTCTTTTCTGGGAGTGTACAAAACAATACAAAATGGAAGCAATAGCTGTGTAGGATGGCACTTGTTAGGAGTAGGAAGAAAGTCCCTTCTTACTCCTCAATCTTCCAGTTTCTAAGTAGCCCCCTCTATGGACAGAAACTGGGAGCCAAGTGGAGAGGGAGAAATGCACTCAGCAGACACCTTGCCCCAGCATCTCAACACACTACAGAGTAGGTGGACTTGAACTTAGAGATACTAACTTAATAGTGAGCACACAGCCTATTCTTTGCATGTGCTTATATTTACATACTAAGTCCATTTCTTATCACCTGCACAGGATTTACCTCAAATCGTATTAAAAGAAAAATTGCCTCCCAAAATAGGCAAAAAAAAAAAAAAAAAATCATTAAATGAATGAATAATTACTAAATGAATTTCTATGCCAAATTGTCTCTTATGTGTTAAATATTCTAGATGCTTAGAAGGTTGTAAATATATGTAAGATAAAGACATAAGCATCACATGATATAAGGGCCATTTACACTGATAAGATAGAAAGACCAGTACAACTCTAACACACCTAGAGAGCTCTGTCTTTTCTCTCCTTGGAGCATGGCAATGACTTGTTCATATTTGTCAGCTACTCCTGCTAGTGTGCACATCACTCATCACTCTTGACTTGCTATACAACTTCATGAGAAGGAGAGAGATCACTTTCAGATGCTGGGAAGTAATCTGTTTTCTGTTTTCCAGAGATTCTCCAGAAAAGAAGTTATGTAACATTTCTAGATGAAGTATTCTGACATTTCACATTTCTTTACCAAATTAAAGAATACTTTAACTGAAATCTTATCCCTGCAAACGAACTGGGATGATTATTGCTTTGGCTTTTTGGTAGAAGATAAGCACTATTCTTTACATACATGTTTTTATATATTTTAATATCAAACATCTATGTCATAGTATGCTCTCTTGCCTCAAATGTCAATCACGAAAACCTCATGTTACACTGCAGATAGAAACTGGCAGTTTTTGTGTCAATTATATGTCCAACTCACCCCACCCTCCACAAACCAAAATAAAATGATAATGAATAAATAAGTACAGAATTATATGGGACGAGATGATTTACCACAGTTGTTCTTCAAGAATTTTGTTAACTTATAAAGTTTATTGGACAGGAAATCATGTGAATAATGACCATCCAATTACCTAAAAAAGAGACTTTATCCAAAGGGTAGGAGTTGGGGCGGGTACTTGGCAGAAAGGGCCACAGCTTGTAAACTCTCAGTACTTCTTTCCCGGATGAACCTCATTGCTGAGAATTCTGGTGGAAAAAAGGCAGGACTGTAGCGGGAGGCAGGGCAAGGGAACTGCTGCAAAGTCAAGGGGAGGGTTCTGCTCAGAGGGAGCCAGACAAGAGACTTCTTTCTGACCTAGTCTATGGAGTCCTGGAGGGCAGCAGCTCTGGGAATTTCAAAAGGAAGGGAGTTTGAAAATGACCAACATACATGAGAGTTGTTTTAAAAGAGATTCCTGCTTTTTATATAGTACATCATAAAAATCTTGATCATGGGGCGCAAAGCTTATTTCCATGAGGACCTAGTCTTGCAAAATAAGTAGCAAAAGTGAAGTTTGAGTATGGTGAGTTTTTATTCTTAAAATAGATTTATATTTATGACCAATTTTTGGTAAAGAACCAGAATAAGGATAGTGTCCTGTTAATAGGCAGACTGTTATGTATGCTTGGTATACCTTATTTTATAGAAATTCACATTAACAGGTTCCCTATGTAGAAAATTTTGAAAATTTAGAATCTTACAGTAGAATTTAATCTTTCACATAAATTTTATAGTTGCCATAAATTGAAATGGTCATGGGGCCATATAGCAAAAATTGATTTGTATTAATAGAAAACTAACTATTCTTTGAGTTTTCAATTTTATAAATGTTATTAGGTTTTAAAAATTCAACATGTATTTTATACTATCAAATATTATTTTCTTATATTAAAAATTAAAATAACTTAAAAAATATATTTTGGTATTATTACAAAATAAAATTGTGTTTATTATTTGAAACTTAGAAGCAAAGATGATAATCATTTTCTTAGGAAGAGTGCTTTCTATGTGTTATAACCTATGTAGAATATTGTAGATTTTTGTTTGCTTTTTAAGGGGAAAAAAAGACATAGAAAGCTTGCATTTTATCTCTATTTCTCTAGATATTTTAAAAGATTTTCTCCTGGATGAATAGCAATGCATCTTTCCAAAGAGATCTAGCAAATAGAGGCAAAAATTTATGGAAAAAGAAAAATCTAAATATTTTCATTTTAGACTAATTTTCCCACACTAGCATAAAACAGAAGAAGATGGGGGAAAAGGGTATTTGAAAGCTCATAAAAATTACTTAACAAAATATTTTCATTCCAAAGCCAAACTCAAAATATAGAAGCTAATAAAAATAAAGATATCAAAGATATGTGTATAAAACGGAGAAAGATGTGTTTTATTGCCATCATCTTGAGTGTGGTTTTGGAGTTTTTCTGACTCTGTAATACAAGATTTAGCCAATTTTTCTGAGCTGTCTTGACCTGACCTATTTGTGGTCTGAGTTGATAGGCAACTCAGAGAACACAGTCAGAGTGATGTATCTCCTTGCCATATCCCAGCTTATTCAAATCATTTTCAGACATCCCAAGTGTATCTGAAGCACCTTTTGAAAGAAAAATCAGCCCTTGTCTGTGGAGGCTCCTGGATTGTCTGTCCTACTAGGTAAAGTGATCATATTATTGGCAGTCCATCAATTTTCTCTCAACTTTTTCTTTCCCAGGGACAAATGTACTGAATATCGTGGGAATTCCATATGCTTGATTTCTCACATTTTACATCTTTAAATTCCATATTCATGTTGCAAATACAATGAAATATCTCTGCAGTAATGCAAAATGTTTCACAGCACACATTTACTGTTCAAGGAACCAAACCATAAAGGAGAAATTTCAAGGCAGTAAAACAATTTAGACAAGCATTCTATTCAACTGAATGGTATGCATCTATTACAGAGAGCAACTTCTAAATTGAGTGCCTCACATAGAGAAGGCACAGCAATAATAAATTGTGGAATGAATGGATGTTTATTTCATACACTTGGAAATGACAAGGTAGAACCAATGGTGTCCTGGAAAACTAGCTCCCTGAGGGGGGGTGGGAGAAGCATACTTAAATTTATAGCATCTGTCTGCTTCTATGGTATAAACACTCCCTATGACCATTTGGTATCACTGAACACAGAACTGGGAAAAAAGGTGCAGAATATGCTCTCCCTGATTGATCCGTATGGGCTCCATTACCAGAGGGGCAAAATCTTTTCTCTCTTATGATGTGACAAAAGGAAATCATGCTGCATAATTTCCTGTTGGCTAATTAGTTCAAATAATTTTCATGGAAATTAGAGGTATTTTTTCCCCCAACAATGGCAATAAGGTTTTTTTGTTTTGTTTTGTTTCTTTTTTTTTTTTTTCTGGGTATATTAGCTGCAGGTAGAAAGTTATAAGGATGCCACTCCAGGAGTTCCTATGCTTTTGATAGGAAATAAAAACCAAGGAAGGTCTTGAGGATTTTCCTGAAGCTGAAAAAGAAATCTCTTTAACAAGGGCCACCTAATTCAGGGCCTGGGAGATGTTATGCATGCCTAGAAGAATCCTTATTCTTAGCCAGTGCAAGCTCTGAAACTGAATAGGGAAGCCCAAGGCAAAGCAGGCTTTTAGCAACCTGATATATTAAGCCTTAGAATTTATAAAAATCCTTCCATTCCCCCAGAATTTGAACTACTTTTGAACTTAAGAAATTTTGTGCATTCATGAACAGAAAAGAACCTAGAAGATAGTTTAAACAATGATCAAAACAATTATTCCTTATAGACCTTCAATGGCCCAGACCCTGAGCGGGACATTTTCTCATATATTATTTTATACCTTGTATTTAATTCATATGCCTTCATTCTTTGAGATGAAAGTAAAAATTCTTCCATTTAATGAAGATTGAAAATGGCATCCCACAGATTACTAAAAATATTTTAGTAACAATAGCAATCACCATTTCTTTTCACATTTGCTAAGTTCTAACCATTTCACTTTTATCATTAGTTAATATCCCTGAAATTACTTCTATTTTATAGATGAGGTAAATGAGACAGGAATTAAGAGAATGTGATACACAAGGTCAAAAGCTCATGAATTATAGGGGAATAACTGAATCACAAGTCATTTCTCTCCACATTCATTGCTTAGTATGTGTTGATTAATTAAGTCATTACACAGATGTTCATTCATTACCTGCTAGGAGTCACGTGTTATTCTCTGCAAAGATAGAGATGAACACAAATAAAAATTCTAGCTCTCAAAAACACACGTTTTAGTAGCAAAGTCAACAAACAAATAATGAAACAAAGTAATACTAAATAAATATTTACAGTGGTTATGAAAAATATAAAGTAAGAAACAGAGAGTGGTGGTGCAGTAGTGTGTTGCAATTTTAAATCCATTGTCAATGGTGATATTCCCAATAGGATACAGCTCAGGAAGCCTGGAAGCTAGGACATGCTAATATCTGGTAGAAAAGCTTTCCAAGTTGAGGAAACAAGTGGAGATCCCTGAGCTTGGGACCTGCTTTATGCATTTGAGGATTACAAAGCTCTTTGAAGCATCTGGTCCTAGAAGTAAGGGATTGAAGTCCTAAAGGTGGGAAATGTAGACTATATCATGGGTACAGAGCAAGGGGATGGAAGGCTAGAAAAAGAAAACAATAGCAGGCTATTTCAATAATTCCTGTGCAAGATGTTAATGCCTTGGACCATGGCATTAGAGTTACAGGGGGTAATGATGGATTGGATTCTGACACACTTTGAGCAAATATAATTTGTGGAATGATTACATTAAGACATGAGAGAGAGGGGGTGGATTTAAGAGTTTTGATTTGAGTAAATTCAGGCACCAAATTTGCTGAGATGAGCAGCACTATGGAAGGAGAGGTTTGGGGTAGAAGATAAGGAGCTTTTTAAATGTGTTAAGTTTAAGATGGAGAAGATGTGAGAAAAACAATTTTGTCTACTTCAAAGTATAATTATAAGGTTGAACAAGGTAATCTGTATGAAAGCACTCTGCAAATTTTTGTTAGCTTTTTTCATTCTATTCTCAGCAGGGATATCTCACTGTGGCTAGATCAAGATACAGGGACTGACTGTTTTAAAACTGGTGGGCTTTGATGCTTGTGGACAACTTATTTTGTATGCAGAGGAAGGGTTGTTTCTTGCCTTCAAAAAATTAGAAGAAGCTGCTCTGTACTTGTAGATATAGATTTTCATAGGATAAAGGGAAGAGTGAAGATAGATGAAGAAGATAGTATGGAGGTAGTCCTGCCAAAAGTCCTTTTAAAGGTCTATGGAGTTAAGAACAGAAGTTGAAGAAACTGAGTGAGTGGAGGAGAATCACCTGTAGATATGAGCTCCGCTGCTCTAGGAACAGATATCCAGCGCAGTTGCAGGGGGGAGAAGGATTATAACTCCCACCTACATGCATGTACCATCTTCTCATCTGAAGATCTTGAAGAACCCTGAGAAGATGACTATGCTTCAGACTCCCAGTATGAGTGCCCCTGCTGCTAACGTATACTGTGGCTGAGCTCACTGACAAGCAAGTGGAGTAAGGGGATGTTTCCTAACAAGTCATGCCTGAGATTCCCAGAAATCACTAAGTACATTGTGATGCACTCTACAGACACACACACACACACAGACACACACACAGACACACACACAGACACACACACACACACACACACACACAAAGACAAATGTTTGAGAAGCTGAATAACTTAAGTATTCTGAAATGATCAATACACAATGCTTAACTGTAGCAAAATGCTGTGCTGTGCCTCATAAGGATGTACAGTCATTACCTGTCGATAAAAATAAATAATAAAAGATACTTATCAGGACACAGTGGCACATACCTATAATTCCATGGACTTCAGAGGTTGAGGCAGGAGGATCACAAGTTTGAGGCCAGCCTGAGTAACTTAGCAAGAGTTTCACAGCAACTTATTGAGACCTAGTCTCAAAATAAAAAAGAAAAAGGGCTGGGGATGTAGCTCAGTGGTAGAGCATCCTTGCTTCAATCCCCAGTCACACACATACCAAAGGTGAGAGGGAACAAGTCTTGGGATCTAAGCAAGTAAATAATTATCCATCTGGCCATGGATGTGGCCTTATTTTCACTGTCTGGTTGAGATACTGAGGGTTATTTGGTTACCTGCTTCTACCACAGTCACTTCAAGCAAATCTGGTGTCCAATTTATTACCTCCTCATCTGGAGGCATTTGAGATTTTATGGGCAAACTGCAAAATTAAAACCCAGTGCATCTTCTCTATCCAGAGCCTGCTCCTTGTATACTATTTATGTAACACAAATCTAGGCAATCCATTTTTTGTCCCATGAATTTGAGGAATGAAATCCACAGACAAAAGTGAGAGCAAGGTAACAGGATTTATTAGAGTAACAGAAAGAAAACAGCAGTCTTGAAGGGAGGGGCCCTCAGAGAGGGATGCCAATGGGTGTCTGTTGTCTAGGTTTTTAAAGGCATATCTGAGGGCTGCACAGGTGATTGGTAGGGGTGAAGTGAAGGATGGCAGTATGGACAAGTCAAGCTCTTCCAGCTCCCAGCTTAATAAGCCAAACAAAAGGGCACAATTTCAATCCCTTATTTACATAATAATGGAATGGGTTCAATCTTATGGTTTGACACATCTTTGGGGGAGAGGAAGCATTTCGGGTAGGGGTCTGCTTGAGTTTGGTTGTTGATAGTAATAGGGACAAGGGTAACAAAGGAAGGGCTGTTATAGCTGAAGCTCTGAAGAGCAAAGTTCTAACTCAGAAGTTATTGTGGTTAACGCTGGCAGGGAGTGGCAACCCAGTATCTCCTTTTGGTTTGGTGCCATGTTCCCTTCTCCAAGGCCTTTGTCCTGGCTGCCTAGGTAAGATTTATCTTCCTGCCTCATTTATGCCTTTTTTGTACTTTAAGACTTTAGTTGGTTTTCCTTTACTTTCTGAGATGCCATTACCAATATCTTTGTACTCACAAATGAACCTATGTGGTGTGGCTATGTCAGTTTTAATTTATTTGCTCTTCCTGAAAAGCAGATTTAATGCTCTCATCTGGATCTCCCTTACCAGTAAGCCATATTCCTTGGGCTGAATGTTTGGATTCCCAAAATGCAGTCTGCTTCAGCTGGTGCTTGTACACTTTCCCACAATGGGTAGAGCTGTGTTGGCTGCTGGCCACTGAAACAAATGTCCAGTTGTGAGCAATCAGTGAGCCTCAGAGGTTGCCTACTACGCTTTACCTGAAGGCAGGACCACCACAGATAGACCCTACTTGTTGCCCAGCATGAAAGGTCAATCTGTTTTGCTGTTTTTCTGAGTGAAGACACATCAAGCATGGAATTGTGCCCTTCTGTTCTCAATCCATCCTTCCTTCCTCCCTTCCTAGCCCCTCCTTCTTTCTTACTAGGGATATAATTCAATGACAGTTTATCACCAAGCTGCAGCCCTTGTACTTTTTTAAATTTTATTTTGCAATAGGGTCTCACTAAGTTGCTTAGGGCCTGGCTAAGTTGCTGAGTCTGGTCTTGAACTTGCAATCCCCCTGCTTCAGCCTCCAGAGTTGCTGGGATTACAGAAGTGCACCACTGTACCCTCTTATTGTTTCTTTTTGTAAATTACCTTCATTCCACTCTTGCTTACAAAATTCAGGCTCTTCCTTAAGAGCTGAAGTGAAGAGTCTTATTTTGTGGCTTCTTCTGACTTTCCTGTTATGAATATGAGTTCCTTGGGCTGCCATAGCATTATGTGGACATGTCTTGCAGTTTCTTAAACATACCATTTTATCTGTGTCTGTGTGTATGTTCTTTTCATTCTACTTAAAGGGGAGATACTTCAGTAAGACTTGTAGAATAAGTATCACATAGTTCTCCAGAGCCTGAGAATCCCTGGAGAAGTTGAGAAATTTAATGAGGATCATAGATTAGGAGATGGGGTTGTATTTAGAAAGGCTAAAGAAAAAAAATCTTTCTGAAGACAACTTGCTTTAATTATAATTGAGATTTAAATTCATTTCAGTAACATACATCCACTTGGGGTGCTAGAGCTCAAGGTTATGAATATGGGATAAAACAGATGAGAAGAAAAGACTGATAATTATTATCTATTAAAGCTTTTGCAGCTTCATTTATTTTATTATTATTTCATATGGAAAGGTAGGGATGTTGGGAATCTCTTTACAAGACTGCCTTAGGAAACATTTGCTAGCAAAGCAAAAGTAAGATTTGTTCTTTTTTCTTTTACTTAAAAAAAAAAAAAAAAAAAAAAAAGCCTTAGGCTGGGAGGACACGTCTGTATGTCTGTGAGCCAAAGAATAAAGACTTCCAATTTGCAGCAGTTTTAGAACACACAATTAGCCCGTGACCTATATTTTTCAGAGTTGGCTACAATGACATTAAATGAATCTGAACAAATAGAATCCAGGTTTTTGCTTGCTATTAAAAAAATAAAGCTTTTATTTTTAATACAAACTTTGTCTAAGTGTAAGCGCAACCATTAGTTTTAAGACTTGCCAGAAAGCATCATTTTACTCCAAATTTAAGATAGCAACACTTAAAAAAATTGATTCTGATGATCTTTCATAGACTATTCGAATTTATTTGATAAATTCTAAAAGCCTGAAAACAACTTTCTTTCATGAATAGTAAGATTCTTTGATATGTGTGTGTGTGTGTGTGTGTATATATATTTGTATTTAGAAATGCAAATCATATTATTTATTTATATAATAGATAAATATATATTTATATATAAATATAATGTATTATATATATTTATATATATTTGCATTTACATAGTATATATGCAAATAATTGTAGCATCTTGAATTGTAAGAAACCAAGATTCTGTGAATATACCAGTAAAATCACAAATTTGGTGATGTTTAGGTTAGAATATAAGATAACAACTCTTATGTAAAGGGCAACTTGTTTTCTTCTGCTTTCCTGCAGTTCTCTATTCTTTGTTAGTCTCCCTTCATTCTGAAACTTTCCATTTCTTAATGCTCCCATTAAGACCTAAACTCCAGGGTAACAAAACATCCAAACAAAACAAATAAAAAAAACTCCACAATGGCCACAAAACTCACAAAAACTGTGGCAGCTCAATTGTGAGAAACAGGGTCCTCAGAGCATGACTATTATCTGGCACAATAGCCTGTCCACTCTTATATACAAGATGGAAAAGGAGAAGGCACATTTATAAGTATAGTTACTTACAGACTTTGCAACCACTTCATTTAGTGTCCAAAATGGTCTTTGGATTTAGGAATTCTTTAATTCATTTTGTCTGTATAACTTTATTAATTGTGTATAAAATGCTCACATAGAAAAAAATCAAACATTGTACAAGTATCAACACAAAAGGTAAAAATTTCTTATCACTTCTTATCTCAAAATTATGTGAATTATCTCTCAATTTCTATTAGATATTCTTATCAATGTTTTGAAGAAGAGGTAACTGGAGCTCTGATTTAGATTGAATTGTAATTTAGATCACAGTCTCTTATTGCAAAGCCCATGACAGGGGACTGGTTTGTGTGTGTGTGTGTGTGTGTGTGTGTGTGTGAGTACCCATGTTCCTTCATGTTCTGTAGACAAAGATGACTTCATTTTGCTTCTTGGTAATGTTCCATGGATCTTCTCAGCTCATTCATTTTTTTATTCATTGATATATTCATATTATCATTTACTGAATAATAAATGGGAGCAAAAATAAGAAAAATAAAGAACATAGAAGTGGGGGGAGAGACATAAAACTGTTGAGAAAATGGAGCTGAGTAGCCTTGGCAAAGATAAAGGGACTGAATTTCAATTAGGTAAGAAGGAGCTGAGTCTGGATTAAAACAAACTCCCATTGTAAAGTGTGTGCTTTTAAATACTGTGTAAGGCTTCCTACCTTTGATGAGCTTGTTTATTTGATATGTTTCCCTGAAGGTTTTCATTACTAAAGTATCTTCATTGCACAGACCCTCCAATGTCCCAGCCCGCTGGAGAGAAAAACAAGCACTCGTTAAGTACCACCTTGTATACTGGGGATTAGGTTCAAAGAACAATAAGATGAAACCCCAGATTTTCATCAGCAAAGCCTACATCCTGTAATAGAACTCTTCCATGCTTTTAACTGTGAGATTTGACAACAGTTTTATTAGATTATGGATTTGTTCTCTATAGCATTTAAAGCTATGTTTAAAATGCAGATTGTCTTCCCACCTATGCTCCCATTCCATTTCTGTACTTCTTTTATCTTTATTCTCTATAGTTTGAGTAAATTCTGATTTAGTAGCCTTCCTGACCGCCCCCCCACTCCCCTTGCTTATTGGCAGTTTTGTTTTCTGTAGTTTCACTTTCCTGTGGTCCAAAAATATTGAATGGAAAATTTCATAAATAAGCAGTTCATACATTTGAAATTGTATACTGTTCTGCATAGAATGAGGATATCTCATGACAATCTGATCCATCTTGCCTTGTATATAAATCATGTCTTTGTCCAGTATTCATGCTGTATATGCTACCACCCATGAGTCACTTCATAGCCATATCAGTTGTCAGATCAACTGTCAGAGTATTTCATCATGTGTTCATTCACGTTACGTAAGAATGATTCCAAAATCCAAGAGTCATGGTGCTTGCAATGTAGACAAGCCAAAGAAAATCCATAAAGTGCTTCTTTTAAATGAAAAGGTGAAGAAAACAAGAAGCTACAGAGAGGTCAACATTCACATAACTTTTATTATCTTACATTATTATAATTGTTCTGTTATTATTAGATATTGTTGTTAATCTCTCACTGTGCCTAATGTAAACATTAAACTTTCTTATGGTATATGAGTTAGGAAAAATCATGCTTATATAGTGTCTGGACCTAACTGTGGTTTCAAGTATTGACTGGGATCTTGAAAGGTAAACTTCAAGGATAACGGGGGACTACCATATCTCCAGAATGTATGTATGTGTATATATATATATATATATATATATATATATATATATATATATATCCAGAAGTCAACATAAAGATGAAAATGCCTATATATAAGAAGTGTCATGGAATAATTTTGTTTATCTGTTTCCTTCTTGACCTCAGAAACTTTGCAGGGGTTTTGGTTGAGTCCCCAAAATCACATATCATTTTCTAAATCATTCTGCATAACAGTTTTTAAGATGCTCTTTTTTGGTTCAATAATATGTCTCTAACCCCAAAGATCACACAAAACATTTCACTTTTGAGTTTGGGCCAGACTTTTCAAAACAAAGATCTAGTTTTCAATTCACCCTTCAATAGTCAGTTGTAGTTTTGTGTAATATAAATCCACCTAACAAATATTTATGGAGAGACAAAGGTAATGGGAATAGGAGAGTAGTTAACATCAGTCATTCTGAGGGACAGATCTAGGACTACCACTTACTGAACATGTAACCTTGGCCCAATCACATTGGTCTCTGAACCTCAGAGAGGATGTCGTGAACATTAAATAAAACAATATTAGATAAGAAGTATTGATGAATTTGTATTAAATACTAGTTATGAATTATAATAATATCTCACACTATGACAATAAGATCATTATAGGGCTTTTTAAATCAATAAATTCCATTTAGGGGAAAATATGCATGTCATGATTTGCAAACATACAAGACAGATACAGACAAGTGACTCCCATACTAATTAAATTTTTTCAGATTCTGGACACACAGAGTGCTATTCCAGGTCACATTTTCCTAACTCTACCAGTGCTGTGTTGTTATAGTCTTCACACAATATTCATGCAACCTGTTATGTGTTAGCACAGATTTGGAATAGAGTAAAGAGAAAGGAAGAGATCCACACACTTTCTGAAACCTCCCATATGCCAATAATTTAGTGAAGTA
Source organism: Glaucomys volans (assembly GCA_020662805.1). Taxonomy (NCBI): domain Eukaryota; kingdom Metazoa; phylum Chordata; class Mammalia; order Rodentia; family Sciuridae; genus Glaucomys; species Glaucomys volans. The sequence continues at coordinate 36,419 of JAJEJO010002303.1, read as the reverse complement.
TTTGGGGAAAGAGCCACAGAGGCAGAGTTCCCAGGGAAAAGCAATTGCCTTTCCCATTTTGCAGCCATAAGTCTGTCACAATATTAAGCTGTCACATATTGAGATTGCCAGTGTGACATCTTCATCAGTTTCAAACTGACTCCTGCCCAAAACGAATCCACCAATTACTGGGCCACCACCCTCGTCTGTCCTCCATGTCACTGGCAGCTGAAGGGAATCTGTGCTTCTCCACAGTGGACACATATCTAGTGTGATTTAGCTTGTGTGCATAAGGCAACAGTTGGAGCACATTAAAACCCAATCAGATTCATCCCATTTTTAACAGTGACAAGAGTCCAGGAAAGAGCATTTCATAGGTGGAAGATATTTCAGCTCATTTCAGAGGAAAAACCAAAGGCTGTTTTCTCCCCACAGTGGAAGAGCACATCAGGCATTCAGGAGATGGATTAGGAAAGCCAGAAAAATCTCCCATTATTCTCCATAGGAAGTACAGTGAGTTTCTTTCTCTCCTTTTAAAGGGCTTATATTTAACTATTTTTATATCATTATTATTTCACATGGGAAAATTACTCCCTAAAATGAAATTTCTTGTACATTTCTCTGTTTAGAGATACATAAGAAATGTGCCTGAAGGGAAAGTGAGTATATTCATGAGTGGACTGTTGAGGCCAAAGGAAGATTTTTTTTATCATAAAAATCTCTTTCTGTTATAAAGTGAAATAGCTTGGAATTGTGATAAGTGGTGGTGAGCATTAGGACCACTTTCATCAGTGTAGGCAGAGTCCGGTCTAGATTTTGAGAAGCAAGCTACCAAAATACTGAACTTGATTGTGTTTTGGGGAAGGATGCTAATTAGAGGATCCACCATTATTTATATTGTAAGGAGACTTGAATGTGCAGCAGATCTGCAGTCAGAGCCCCATCTTAACCATCTATGTATGAGTTGTGTGGTCTCAGACAATACATTCCAAGATTTAGGATTATGAATTACCAAAAGTCAGTAATGAAAGTATATACTTCACATAAAGTAAGGCAATGTTTGCTGCAAAGTAATCTCACAATAAATGTCAGTTAATGGCCTCAGATGTAGTAGCCAGAAAGAGAATGAAAGAAGGAAAGAGAAAAAATAAAGCAAGTAGTAAAATTAAGGTAATGCGTTGAAGTTCTGCACTTGTGCATGTTTTCATTTTTATTTTTTTTCACTGATATTCTTGTGCTTCTATTAATTTGAAACAGTCTTGGAATGTTCTCAAAGATAGCTTTGGCTTTCTTCATGGCTAAGAGTATTCTAAAAAAGAATGAATCAGAATTTTTGCAAAATCTACAACTTTGAGGTTAAAAAAAAAGAGAGCCTTGCATCACAATGCAGTATGAGAGGCATTAATAATTTTAATAGAATGGAAACATTTTGTGAAAACCAATATGATGTCTGATATATTTTTATTAAATATGTAAAATAAATATAATCTCTGTATGTATATCTATAGCTCCATGTAAATTTCAATATAGATTACTCTAAATAAAAATATTACATTTTACACACAAACATACACATATACACATATGCATGTTAAAACAATGGCCAATGGTGCTATAACAACTGAGAACAAATAAAATTTAAAAAAATAAAAAAAAATATTGGGCTCTATCATCTAAATTACTGTGAGCAGTGGATTATTTGGGTTGACAGAAAAGAATCAATGATGTCAGTATCATTGTAATTGCATGTTGATGTAAAAGCTACACTATGCCAAGTGCCCACACTCAGAGTTCTCGATTAGAGCTATAACCACAAGTAAGTGTGCATAACTGAGTGAATCCTTTCTTCTCATCACAGTGCATACCCTGGAGCATCTTTATTTATACAAATCACTTTGACAGACAGAAACGTAAGGCTTCAGTTTGGGAAACAGAGTTAAAATGAGGATGTGATGAGAAATACCTAGAATGAAAAAAGTCAGATTACATGAGAACTCTAAGCTGGACAGTGACAGGATATTTGGTCAAAGGTATCTGTAACTGTGAGCATTGGGTTATGATGCTTACAAAGCAGTCCAGTAAACTTTTCATAATAACATCTGAGATAAATGGGAAAAGCTACCAAAAGCTTTTATTTTTAATAGTATGAGTTTCAATTATCAATAACAATATTTGAATGACATATTTTAAGATTCTTAGGCTCATAGAACTGATATTTGCATGATCATATAACAATCAACTTTTCTTTATTTTTATCCTCTGAAGTTAAAAACCAAAGAACACAAATGGTTGAATTATTATTTGATATGGGATATATTGTGAAATGGTCAAATGATTATAGTGAGAAGTCAGAGTATTTTGCTTGGTAGCTTGTATTTTACCCCAAAAGAAAAATATTTATTTAAGTAACAACTAAAATCAAAATGAAATTTTGTATCAACAGTACAGAAAATGCATGGTTTTCTACTTCATATAGTACTAAAATTTTTGAACTCCTTAAAGTTTAATGGAAGCAACTTAGATTCTTCCAAGGATCCTCTACCTTCTTTAGAGTTAGATTTTTTTTAATTACAAAATAAATAAAATGGCAATAGAAATACATCGACATTGCCTGAAATTGTCAAGTAATTTCTTAGTGTTTTGTTGTTCTTGGTGGCGATATTAAGATCTTCAATGTGTTGCTGAAAATATGTGTCCTTAACGCTTGATAATTCACAAAGCACATTCACAAACATTGTCACTGGGGTAGGTGGTACCATCACCCTTAATTTACATAGAGTAAAAACCAAGTGTGGTTAAGTGATTTCTCCCTTGGTCTCAACATGGAAAAAGAAGTTGAGTTAGGTCTTAGTCTCTGGTCTTTTGATTCTACACCTATGATCTTTTCTAATACCAAACATTCTTTTTAACATGGTTGTATCAAAAGTAACCCTTCATAGGAAATGACTATTTCAATTTGATCTTACATGTTTTAGAGAGTTTTATCCTTTCATGTGCCATTCTGTTCCTTGGCAGATTTGTTTCTCAAATCAACTTCAAGAGGATTAGAAACTATCTAAGTTAGAAAATTGAAATGTAGCAGGTGGCCAAGTAGCTCCTAAGACCAACGTGAGATATCACTACAAAAGTGACTGCTATTTTGTTTAGTGCTCTTATGTGGCTGGAAATAGAATGGAAGCCTTCCTTTAAGAAGCATAATAGATTGTGATGGTAAAATTCAGAAATGAGTTGGCTTTTACAAATTTTTTTTTTACATGTTTGAGGCTCTTTGTATTTAAGTGCTCAAATGGAAAAACAGAGAAGAAAAAAACTGTGTCCTCTTAACTAAATATACATCATTCCCAGAGAAGAAATCTCAAGTCAACTGTGACAATAATGCACACCAATAGTACATAGCTTTCTTCATGTCCCATCTGGAAGGAGGCCTTAGTATCAGAGTGCAACTTCCTCTCCTTATAAACCCAGCACATAATGTATATTTTCTCTGAGAAGCTCAGTCAGAATTATATCCCCTAAGTACAAAGTCCTTTAATAATTTTTACTATGCAAGTGAGACATACTTAAGGTTCACTTCATGCCAAAGTCACATATTCATTTTCACAATGTTTAATAAATGCGTGCAAAAGGCATTCCACTGTGGGCTCCATAGTTTCCAATTTTGAAAACTACAATCTGTGTTTTAACATCAGCTATTTCCTCTGCCTCATTTAATTAATGATGACTGAATTTCTCTCTTTTTCATCTCTTTCAAGTGAAACACAGCTTGCTTCTGAAAGGAACTAGTTGCTGATTGCCTTTCTGCTATTGTTAAGAATTTTCCTTAGGATAAAATGTAACCCAAGCGGGAAATGTCTACATTTGTTCAGCAATTTGCAGACCATCTTAGTACATGGCTGCAAAACAAAAGAAAACAAACAAATAAACAAGCAAACAAAATAAAGCCAACCCACAGCCTAGCTGATGGTTTTAAAAAATGGGAGCCTGGTATGGTGATGCACAACTATAATCCCAATGGCTCAGGAGGCTGAGGAAGGAAGATTGCAAGTTCAAAGCCAGCCTCAGCAATTTAGTGAAGCCCTAAGCAACTTGGCAAGACCCTGTTTCAAAATAAAAAATATAAAAGGGCTGGGGATGTGGCTCAGTGACTGAGTGCCCCCGGGGGTCCAATCCCCAACACCAAAAATAAAATAAACAACCACCACAAAAATGGGAAAGGGAGTCGTTGTTACATTGAAAAAAAATAGATATATGAATTTTTTTTCAAATTAAGGTAATGTACCACCCAAGCTGATGTGCCACTTAGCTGGAGAGTACCTGTGCTATATCATGATACAATATTTATAAAAGGAATTAGGTGGAAGGATTCCAAATTCCTGTCATTCGAACTGAGTGATTTCTAGAAGCAACCAACCTAGAAAAAAGAAAAGATTTATGAATGTGGGTCTGGGTGATTGATAGGAGGGCACTCATGGATCTCAACAAGAACTGTGCAAGAGGGTATGCACAAATCTTGTAGTATCCTTTCTTTAAAATGCTTGATGTCAAATACAGGGGATGAAGAACAACATATAGGAATTGCATAGTGCTGGACAAAAGAGGCAGTATTTATTAATTCATTCATACATTCATTTATTTGTCAAATGTTTATTGAAAGCCGATGATAGGCAGGCTTATTGATAGGCGCTGAAATCAGTCAATAAAAGTTCTTATGAAGCTTACCTTAGAGAATGTGCAATAGATAAGGTAAATTAATGGAAAATATACTATTTTCATGTCAATAAGAACTAAAATGAAAAGAAGGTGAAAAAGAGTCTTGGTATGAAATTTTAGATAAAATGGCCAGGAAAGGAATCACTGAGAAGATGGCATTTGAGTACAGAAAAAGGTGAAGGAGAAAATCATGGAGATATCTGGAAAAGGGCCCATCCATTAAAAGAAACAAGATGTGGAAGAATAGTTTCAGAGGGGATCTGGGGGTGCCATAAGGTGGTGGGGAGGAGGCTGTGAACAGCCTTGAACTTCATTGAAAAGGATTCATCACTTTTATTCTAAGCAAAAAATAAAGCCATTAAATAATTTTGAGCAGAAGCCAATAATAGTCCATCTGAAGAGTTAGTAGGATTATGTTAGCTGTTCATTTGGAATTGGACTGGAAGGAAAGAGAAAGGTCTTTTAAGAAAGACTACTTAGAGAATATTGAAATGGTCCACATAAAGGAAAGGTGAGTTTGGATGAGATGTGTTATAGTGGGGGAAGTGAGAGTGATCATACTCTGGATAATTTGTGAAGGTAGATATAAGTAGATTTAAATTACACAGAGTAGCAAGTCTCTTTTGTGCAGCTATTTTAACTATTTGGTATCTAATGCTTAAGGAAATTTGAAAAAATGAAAAATTTTGTAACAGAAAATTATATGGAATACAGAGGCATGAAGTGCTAGGGTGTTTTAAAAGAACATATGATAGCTAAACTTTGCAATAGCTATTGTAACTAGAGTTGGATATAATATGATGGTGATTACGGACATGACTTGTATAGATGCATATATGTGGGTTAAAATTTTAGATATGGCAGTTATTATCCTTGTGACCTTTGATCCCTTACTTAAAATATTCTCTTCATCTACAGGAGAAAGCAGTATTACTAATATTGCAACATTATTCTGAATTGACATGATCTGAGTTTCTTATTGCAATATTTGGATTATACTGAATGCTGACTAAATATTAGCTATTCATATTATAATTATTATTCATTCAATTGAGCTTATTATGACCTTTGTTGTGGGCTTTTGTAGTAACATATGTCCTTAAAGGGCTTGTGTTAGAGTGAGTAGGAGAACTGTAGACTTGAAGTGAAACGACCTAAGTTCAAAAGTGGCTGTTTATTCAACCTTAGAGTTTACAGATATCAAGGACCTTCAGGTCTCATGATTTCAATGCAAAGTGTTTTTTCTATTATGCCGTTAATTTCCAAGGAACGTAAGTTGTACTTGAACAAGGCTTTAAAACCCTCCATAACTAGGGCATTCTATAGTAAGACCACTGGTCAAATTTATTCTCCAGTGCTCAGAAATCTTCCGGATTAACTAAAGCAATCAGTCTCACTTTTTGGTACACAGTTAACATTTCTAAACCTTGTTGGCATATGTTCAGCAAACCAAGCTGGAGACTCAGAAAATTTCAAGTTCAAAACTATGTGGATGTATCAATATTGACTTTATAACCCTCAACTAAAGCTGTAATTTCAGAATTACATATTGGGGCAAGTTTCTAGAAATAGCATACTTTGCAAAATCTACAGATTTTATTTTGATCGTGGGCTGCTGCAGATAATGAAAAAATTTTACTGTTTTGCTCTCATAAGACTTTTTTAAATCCAGTTCAATGCTAGGTATGGGGCCCAGATGAAATAAAGACTGATTCAACTATGTATATCAAAGACACCCCTTAACCAGATTTATAATTCCCTGTACATCATTAAATGCACAACCATAGAAATGAAAAGTTGTACCCAATTTCTGTATAATGAATCAAAATGAAGTCTGTAAAAATGAAAAAAAATAATAATAATAAATAAATCTTACAATGATGCAGAATAGGATTTTGGAAGCTGCATAATTAGAGAACATGCTCCTAACTTTTGAGTAAAGGTGGGAACCCTTGACCAAACATATTAGTACCCATATTTTCCAAGTCCACTTTATTGTTGGATGAAAGTGGGAGTTCATATTTGAATATTCCTGTGGCCGCAATGTGTACTAAAATGCAGAGGAACAATATCTATTACTTGATGAAAGGGTTCTTCTCTCCCTCTCTCTCGACACACACATATACACACACAGGCAGTTTCAGAAACAAACGAAAAACTAATTCTCAATTTCTTACAATTGTTTACCATATTGAGGCCTTTGTTTTTAATTTATGTAGAGGGCTATTATAAATTATTTTTGATTGTCTTTGTCAAGAAAGAAGGAAGGTTCCGGTGCCATCCTTGGAAAGCAGAATGTCTCATGAAGAAATGCATTCCCATGTACTTCTTCCCTGCATAAATGACTTCATATCAACAATTATGTGCTGCTCATGCTCCATTCATTATCCAGTAGCCAGGACATTGCTGGAACAGGGTGATAGCTCAGTAGGATTTGTGAGAGTGTAGAACATTCATGTGGCCTTCAATTACTAGAAAAAAATAATTTTGTTAATGAGAGATTAAGCTTTGGCATGCCTGTAATCCCAGTGACTCTGGGGGTGAGGCAGGAGGATCACAAGTTCAAGGTCAGAATCAACAATTTAGGAAAGTTAAGCAATTTATGGAGACCCTGTCTCACTGGGGGCTTAGGTTAGTGGTAAAGTGCTCCTAAATTCAATCCCCAATACCAGAAAGAAGGAGGAGGAGGAGGGGGAGGAGGAGGAGGAGGGGAGGAGGAAGAAGAAATAGCACTTTGGTGCTTAGGGCTGCAGTGAACAAAGATGGCAGACTCTAAAATAATGTTCCTTTAACTTATTCTAGAATCTAAGAAACTGGAAAGAAAAATCAATATAAACAAATTTATTTTCCTGCATGGATAATTAAGCAAGTAATATAGCATCAAAGAGATTCTTATTCTTAAAGTGACATTATGACAATCATTTGAACTTAAAATGAGATAAAGGCTGTTGTACCTCACTATTTTCTGAACTGTCTTCTTCTGAAACATTTTTTCTGTGAAATGTCAGTAGATGGACTATGTCCTGTTAGAAAGTATCTCTGTTATCTTCATGATAAAAGTAGAAAGATTAAATGAATTTAAATAGAATAAATGATCAGATTTGCATAATAGCAGGATCACTCTGGGCGCCCTAGATTTCCAATTGGATGGAGAAAACAAAAGAAGATAGCAGACTGCCTACAAAGACATGGATCTGATTTTTAAAGCACATAAGGGTGCTACTGAAAGAAGGGGAGAGAAGAAAGATGTAAGAATTATGGCCTCAGTTTATTTGATTAAATTTGATGGCATACACATTCTCCAGACTTTTTTTTTTTTTCCTTTTCTCAAAAAGCAGACCTGTAAAGCACAGGAAGCATAAGTTCACCTAGACACTGAATTCTCTCAGAGACAGCTGCAAATTGAGGATAAATATTATTGAGGATATTGTTATATCCACCCACTTTTTATAGTTCAAAATCTCAGATTTTATTGTACTCCTCCACCAATGAAAAGAGAAAGTTATGCAGCGTTAGGATTCTTATATGCAAACTCTAATGACTGAAGATATTTGCTAAATGCCCAATGCATAATAGAGGATGACAATATTGCTCTCTCTTAAATACACATTGTTAACTGCATACATAATAAGGAGCAGCTTGAATGGGGCTGCCTCAAGACGGAAATCCTTTTAGTCTGGAATAAGTGACAAAAACATATTCACACTTCTTTATCATTTGTTTGTAGCTGCAACATTATTTCATGCTCCACAATGAAAATCAGCTTTGAACAGAAGGTATTTTTATTGCATGCAATCTCTCAAAGATCCCAATATAACACCAATTAAATCAAAGACATTCAGAAAGCTGGAAAGGGTTTTAGAGATTTGTAGTCTACCTTTCTCCTGTTGTAGAATCACGTGTGGCTCTGAGAGGTTTATTGACCAGCTCAAGGCTATCAAGCAGGAGAAATGGAGAGGAGAACCCAAGAGTCCTTGTCCTACTGTCTTGTTTTATTAAACATTTCACACTTTCCCAAGCATTTTACTTATTATTTTCCCTTACAACTACCCAATTTCTGATGTTTTTAGTAGCAATATAAATGGGAGAGAAGGCAGAGAGGACATCATACAGAGAAACTTCACTCATACCTTTGAATGCAAAAGCAGATTGCATGTGCTGGAGGCCAGACTTGTAGCTTAACCCTGAAGAGCATATTTAGTGAACAGAATCAGTTCAGTTCCTGGGGTGGCTCTTTCCCTTTATATATGTTTTCCTTTAAACTTGGGTTTTTCACGTAATGCACTTTTTCATGTGTTGGTTGATACTCTCATCACGGTATGATTTTTAGATCAAATGTAAAATATCTGCAATGAATAAGAGCAATACGCACTGCCTGAAGAGTTGAATAAACTCATCCCAACTCTTTCTGTGCATCCTCCGGTGTTTTGTCCCACAACACCAAGAAAATGTGTTAAGGAAAGCAGATAAGGAATTACCGAACTATTACAGAAGGGTGGAATTTTTTATCCCAAGAAAGGAACATTTTTATCCAGTAATTTGGAAGCAAATAACAATAATAGTATTAGTCAGAGGGTCCAGGTGAGATACTTGGTCATCCACATTAAGGAGGATGCAGTAGGGAAAGTAAAAATGTACTCACAGGTTTTGGGAGAATATAAACTAAATCAGAAGAGAAAATAACCAAAAGTTGAGTAAAAAACTGCTAGTGATATGCACACTTTTCCTAGATATTTAGAGATCTTAAGAAGAGCTACGGATAGTAGTTTCCTAAGGTACTCAGTTGACAAGCAAAATGAGAATCATTCAGTTAGTTGGGAGGAGTGCAATGATAATAGAAATAGCGACCATGGATCTGGGAGTTAGGAGTTATGGCATTCAGACCCTAATTATGCTTCAGTCCTCCCACGTGTAGATAAAAAATAGATATCACAAATGATACCTAGTTTTCTAAAACCCAGGGAGTCATACAGTGACAGATCTGACTTGGAAGGTAGGAGAGGTAGCCAACCAAAAAGTGGTCGAGTATGATGTGCCACATGGACTGAGAGAGCAGGAAGTGGTCGAAGTGGTCGACCACTCGAAGTGGTCGAGTATGATGTGCCACATGGACTGATAAAGGCCACAGTCACATTGGATTAAGAGAACACCTTAATGTGGCATATCCTCATTTTAATTTGAGGAAATCTATTATTTCACATAATGAGACATTCTTGGGGTAACTGGATGATTTCTTAAGCAGGTCCAAAACTGGCTTGAGAGAAAAATCAAGGTTGTCAAGGTTGTCTCTGGTTCAGATTTTATTGCAGGTAGGTGATGTGGCTTGGGGGAGGTTTTCCAGAAACCAGTCATGGTTGTATGACCCATTAGTATTTTTAGGGCTCTGAAAAAGTTAGCACAAATTAGATGATTTTATACTACAGAAACTATTTCTCTAATGATTCTGGAATTCAGAAGAGAGAAATCATAGTGCCATGGGGTTGGTTCCCATGAAGGCCTGAGAGGAGTATTGCTCTGTGTCTCTTACCTAGTTTCTTCTGTCCTTTTCTTTCCTGGCTAGAAACTGACTCTCTGCTATAGCTGCCTCTATTATCATAGGGCCTTAGTCCCTATTCCTGTGGATCCTCTCCTCTGATAAAGGCCACAGTCACATTGGATTAAGAGAACACCTTAATGTGGCATATCCTCATTTTAATTTGAGTGATTACATCTTCAAAGACCTTATTTTCAAATATGTTCACATGCTGAAGTTTCAAATGGACATGCATTTTGGTAGACTTTCAAGTCTAGTATATATGATTGGAAATTTTTGCTGGTACCAAACAGGACAGATCGTGGGCTTTCTTACTGGTTTGTTCAGGGATGGAGCAAGAAGGAAAGAGGGAGAGGTGGGAATTCTGAAGCTGTCCCCAAACATCAAATATTTATTCAAACTCTTCATTTTAAAAAGTCTCCTGATTCCTGTATAAGTTAATATCTTTATTTAGTTAACTAGATTTCTCAAAGAATGATGCTATTTGACCCACCTATCTCACTCCTCAGTTTATACCCAAAGGACTTAAAATCAGCATACTACAGTGATGCAGCCACATCAATGTTCACAGCTGCTCAATTCACAATAGCTAGATTGTAGAACCAACCTAGATGCTCTTCAATAGATGAGTGGATAAAGAAACTATGATAAATATACACAAAGGAATATTATGCAGCCATAAAGAAGAATAAAATTATGGCATTTGCAGGTAAATAGGTGGAGTTGGAGAATATCATGCTAAGTGAAATAAGCCAATCCCAAAAAACCAAAAGCCAAATGTTTTCTTTCATAAGTGGATTCTGATATATAATGGGGGGTGGGGTAAGGGAAGAATGGAGGAATGTTGGATTGTATAGAGGGAAATGGGGAGAGGGGAGGAGGCGGGGGAAGGAAAGATAATGGAATGAGACAAACATCATATAATATGATTATACATATATAATTATACAAAATAATTATATATAATTATACAAAAGGTGTGACTCTACATCATGTACAACCAGAAAAATGAAAAGTTGTACCCCATTTGTGTACAATGAGTCAGAATAAAAAAGAAAAAAGAAAAGAAAAGAAAAATCCCACTAAGAAAAAAGAAGAATGACCCAACATATATCTTTCGAATTTGGACTCTTATAACTGTAAAAGGGAGATGCTAAAATCATTAAAGATGCCGCTTTATCTACAAGAGCTGTATACTAGTCTGTTGTAGTTAAACATGATCTTAAGTACTATCTTCTCAATAATCAAGAATACAAAATTCAGAAAAAAATCAGAGATAATTTCTTGGTGAAGGGACTACATGATTTAAGAATTGTTTCTTTATATTTCTAGACATCTGATGTGGATAAAGGTTAGTACAGAAATAGCTAAAACCAAACAGGACTCCCAGGAAAAGATTTTGAGATATGAAGAAAGATTGCAATTATAAGAACTGGGATTTGAGTAGGGAAGTGTTCTCAGAACTATAGTCCAGACCCATTTAATTCAACTTATGCAATAATTTACACCAGAACCAGGAGCAATGTTGAACTGATAAGTTCCTTGATTAGGACACTAGAATAAATTTGAACAAATTCCACCTCTCAGGACAGCTATGGAACAGTGGTTCATTGGGGGGTCTGGGACCTTGAGACCTATTATCTGCTTTATATAGCAAGTATTGTATAAAACCCTTCCTTTGCTATCTTTGAAAGAAATGTATAATCAATGTCATGTAACATATGCTATTTATAATCAGAAATATAGTCAGCTAACTATAAAAAAGGAAAGGAATTTTTAAAATATGCAGTGATATGTAAATGGTTCAACTCTCCCCCAGCAGAAAACATAATACAACACTCAGATGCCTCCACCAAAAAACAGAGTTGTGGTAATTAAGACAATTGCAAATGCAATTCCATAGTCTTAGTGGATTAAAAATCTTGAGTGAATTACATCTGGTGTATATTTTTGGAAATAATGACCAAATCTTGGTAAGGGCTGAGCAGAACAGAATATAGATTTTCTTTGATTTATATGTTGTTTTTATTCCTGACAAAGTTCATTCATATGTAAAGGTTGCACAGGGAAAAGTTTTGAATTTATAGCAGGACTGTCCTCCTGGGTCTTTCCCAGAGTCCCAGGCCAGAGCAAACTGAGTCTGAGCCATTGTCTGGCCTCTGTGCACATAGGCTGCTGGCATTGAAGCAGGTTGCACAGTGAGGAAGAAAAAGAGAAAGAAACCTTGCACAAGTATTTTAATTTATATTAAAAACAGAATTAGACTCCAGGTTTAGATTATTATGGTGCATTTTCTTCAGCAATTTAGTATATGATGCGACACCTATGTTAAGCAACTTTCATTAGCAACCCAAAACATCCCTAACAAATATCCAAGGTGCCCTTGAACCAAATAGAACCGATCACTTTAAATTTCTGAATTTATACAAAATGTGTTTCATTCTGTATAGCTAGTGGTTACTTGCAATTTTTAATGTAATTTTCGATAAGTGCCAATTAAAGCCAATTTTAACAGGCTCTGTCAGTCATAGAAATTAAAATGCCCTCAGCTTTCTAACTTCGTAGATTTACTTAATGTTGTGAAAACATTTCATTCCACTGAGAAAGGAAGACTAATGTTTGTTAGGGTTTATTTTAATCAAATAAAGATTAAGGTCATCCAGTAAATATGAAGGTGGATAATAGCATGATGACCCAAATTGCTTGAAATGGAGAAATGGAGGTAAATTTCTGGCCTGATATTTATAGAACTAATGATCAGTAGCAATATTTAAAAGTTTTATTTTGTAAAATGATTGGAAATGGCATTCAACTTGGTGGAATCCTATATCCAGGAACTGTACCAAAAACTTAATATGAACGTATACCAACTATTTTATAGAGTTAATGGAAATATATAGACAGAAATTTCTCTGCACTCATCAGAGACTGTCAACTATTATGTTTATTCCAAATCCCCAATTTAAGAAGATAGCCTGGAGCATATCCAGAAAAAAAATACAGCAAAATAATAAAAAGTTTAGAAATTTGTGCTTTGTACTTATGTGCACATATGCACCCTTATAGATTTGTATGTATATCCAGATCACTGACACTGAAAAAATACCATGTTTTACTATCTTACATTCACAACATTTTTAACAATACAGATATTAAACTTTCTTTGCAAGTTCATGTTTCAATAATTGCTCTTTTAAATTTGTATGAAACATATATGCCTATATATGTCCTGAAATCTAGCCTCTCGAATGTCCATGTGTAAAGTACAGGTTTATTATATAGCAGATCCCTACAACTTTTTCATCTTTCATAACTGAAACTATATCCACTGAACATCTTCTAATTTTCCCTTTGTCCCTAGTTCCTCAGGACAACCATTCTACTTTCTGTGATTAGAAAATCCTGTAAGTTCATGACTTCATGGGCCTCGTATACCTGGGTTCATATGGCCTTTTCTGATTGGATTATTTCTCTTAGCATAATGTCCTCAAATTTAAATTATGTTGTAGCATATGACAAGATCTTCTTCTTTTTCAAAGAGGAATACTATTCCACTGCAAGCTTATACCACATTTTCTTTATCCATTCATGCAGTAATGGACAATTAGTTTTTTTCCTCCTCTTAGATACTGTAAATAATGTTGCAGTGAATGTGGGGATGCAAATATCTCTTTAGATTTGATTTCAAATATTTTGAAAAATACTCAGAAATGGGATTCCTGAATCATATAATAATTCTGTTTTAGTGTTTTGAAGAAACTCTATTTTCCATAGTGGCTTTATGAATTTTCATTTTTAATAAAGTGCAGAAAAGTTCCAGTTTTTCTGTATTTTTGCCAACATTCAATAGTTCTGATATTTTCTTTTGTTGTTTATCAGGGCCATTCTAATGCTAAGGAGGTAAGATATTACTTGTGATTTTGGTCTTCCTTTATGATTAGTGATGTTGAACATATTTTGAATACTTGTTACCATTTATAATTTTCCTTTTGAGAAATGTCTAGTCAAATTCTTTGCCAACTTTTTCATTGGGTCATTTGTTTTCTTACTATTGAGTTGTCTGAATTTTAATTGATTTTGGATATTACCCACTTACAGATGTACGTTTGCAAATATTCTCTTCCATCCTGCAGACTGTCTTTTCCCTCTGTCGATTATTTACTTCGCTGTGCAGAAGCTTTTTAGATTGATGTAGTTTCATTTTGCCATCTTTGGTTTTTATTTTGCCGGTGCTTCTGGTGTTGTACCTAAAACATCATTTGCCAAGACCAATGTTATGCAGCTCTCCCTTTTGTTTTCTTCTAGAAGTTTAATAGACTCAGGACTTATCTTCAAATCTGTTTTCAGTTTTGAGTTAGTTCTGCTGTGTAGTATAGGATAAGCACCCGATTCCATTCTGTCCTTTGTGGGTATACAGTATTTCTGTCACCCTCTCTTGAAGAGATAATCCTCTCCTCACCCTAGAGTCTGAGTACCCATATTGAAGATCATTTAACTGTATAGGCACTCTGGATTTATTCTTAGCTATTTATTCTACACCTTGGCAACATATCTGTCTTTATGTCAGTGCCATAATCTTTTGATTACCATAGCCTTGCCATCTGTTTGAAGTCAGCCAGCTTGCAGCTGACACCTTTTATACCTCTTCTCAGGGTCTGAGACTCCTATTCTGCCATCTTGCTCTTGTCACTCACTTCTACTCACATTCCCACATTGAATGTGGCATAAGATTAAAGCATAATCCTGCAGTAGAGAGTAAAATGCTTGTATTTACCTGTGTTTCCCAAAGCACATAAAACTTATCTAATTTTAAAGACCATCTCTTCTTTAAGATCTCTTTGCCTGACCTCCTTTTGTAATGCTGTTCTTTCAGGAGATGGGGAACCTCCCTGTATCTACATCCACCTCAATCTCTGCAAAATGGGCTGTTGACCCTCAGCAATTGCAGTTTTTCCATCTCCCTTTCATCTTCACTCCAGTTTCTTTTAGTTTTTCTGAACATTGAGTACTGCAAGGAAACTCTACCAGCAAAGAGTAGCAAGGGTCAGGATCCATGAGCAAACACCTTCCCTGGTAAGGGAATGCAGGAGGTGGCATATAGAAATCATGCAGGAAAAGAAGATTGTACACATTCAGGTGAGGAGATAGCTGAGTCTCCATTCCTTTTCTGCTGCCTGTCTTTATTTTTTTCCTTCCATCATCCCATCTTCCCTCTTTTCCATCTTTGCTTTGTTCCTTCATTCTAACCATCCTTTTCTTCTCTCATCTTTCTGGATCACACGCTCTCATCTCAGATTCTTTCTGAACTCGATTATTAGTTCAGAAATACAACAGCTTCATATTATTCATTTTAAAATACAAAACTTCCTTTTGTTATCAGGTTATGGGTTATTATTATGTTAAACTCCAACTTTACAAGTGATTCATTAAGACTTCCCAAAGAGCGAATACAGAATAAACTTAAACCAGACTTTACCAAGTCACCTACTCTTTACACTATTAAAAAAGATGTGAAATGAGTTCTCAGTGAAGAAATTAAGGGATTTCTTCATCTGTAAATTACAAACTATGATTCCTATGTTAGAGTGCCTTAAAAGATAGAAGAAAACATATAATATGCTATTGTACCCAATGCATCATAACTGCTCAAAATATCACAACATGATTTAAAGCAATTTAAGGGGAGAACAGTGAGGCAGGCACTCTGTGTATCCCAGAGAAAAAAAGATGATAGGAAAAATTTGGGGAAGATGGGAAGGCATCTATCGGGAAGCTATCATACTGAAAAATTTCTTGAAGAAAACTTTTTTAGAAAACAAAGTTTTAGATAGTATTCATCCTTTCAAAAATCCTTTTTGGTAGACATTTAGATTTATTCCCTAATATTGTAATTTTAATTTCAGACCTTTTTTAATGTTTGGATGTATATCCCCCTCATTTTCTTTCTGTGTGTGGTTTAGTTGTAAAATACAAACAGATTTCACTTTGCAAAATCCATGAACAATACAGTGATGATTCAAAGTGGTTGTTTTTTTCTAGCATTTTCGGCAAATAAATACAAGCTGCTTACCTTTTGAATTATTTGGCCAAAATTTTTTGAGAATTAATGAAATTATATTGTTGTCTGTAATTTTTGTGTCTTCTTCTGGACTTCTTGGGGTCCATGCCATGAATAATATGAACAATCATGATCAGAGGGATATATATGTTGCAGCTAATAATTTAGTGCCAACAAACATAGAAACTCCAATTTCCACTTAATCTCCAGTTTGTTTTGAACTGTCGTGGCATGGAATTGAAATTCAACTCAGTAATAAATAAATTGTTTCTTAATGAGGGATTTTGGGTCTCTTCTGTGTGGTAAAGTGAAGCAACTCCACAAAGGTCTTTTGTCTTATTCTAAGTTTTTCATCACATTTAAAGAATTGAGGTTGCCCCGAATCTCTGTACACAATCCATATCCGCTCGCAAGTCTGCGTTGACATTTAGCCACCGTCTGCTCTGTACACGAGCTTTGCGTTTTCCATAAACTCTGCTAAGATCTGTATTGGATTTTCTATATTAGCATTCCAAGTTTGCATCTGCACACCTTACATGTGGTGTTGCTGGGAATTAAACTCACTTGAATATTGGGAGAGGAGCCAAAGCAGTCATACGTTGTGACTGAAGTACAGGAAGCAAGTCTTGGCAGAAAGTGGTTCTTTACTTGTCGGCTTTGGCAGGTGCTCAGCAACCCACTTCAGCTCACACATCAATCTTCACATGATATTCCTTTGGTGATTTTCAAAACTCATTGCTGATGTAATTTTTGAAGGAATAATTAAGCCTCAGTGGCTTGATGTCACCATAATGGCATATTTGATGTTCAAATGACTGCATCTGCATTGCTAGTTATTGTCCTCAGACTCACTCCTCGCCCTTCTCTTCCCTTACCTTGGACCACAGGCAAAATCCTTTATTCAGAGTTACTTTAGGGTCTTAAGTTCAAGATTTCCTCATGATGAGGATATATTCTGATCACCTTTTGTCATGTTCCTTTCAAGATTCCCTTTATCTTTGATTTTTGTATGCCTGTCTACTCCTAGGAAATGCAGGGGACACCAGACAAAGGCAGATTCAGGACTTCTTGAGTCCCATGTCCAGAATAATATCAACAATCATGATCAGAAGGATATATAGGATGTAGCTAATAAAATTTACTGGCAAATCTTTACTCACAGGGTGTTGTAAAAAACCAACACAGTGCCTGTTATTTTGCTTAAATACTACTCCCAGGTGGAATAAACTATACTTCTTTTAAGATCCAGTCCTCATGTGAATGGACATTGCCCATCAACATTATTAATAATGTCTTTCTTTTATTTTCTTCCCTGCTTCCTTCCAACTCATGATTTCTTGAGTAATTCTTGATTTTTTTCACCCTCACTTCTCTCTTCCTCTTTTTTAAATTTTCTTACCCCTTTTCATCTTTTTTCTATCTTATGATAATTTAAGACTTTTTTGGAAAAAAAAAAACTCCCATGGTTACGATCAGCGTATTTATTATTTTGTTAAAAATATCCAACCTTTGGGAGACTAGCACTCATTTTCACTTTGGTTCTTTTCTCATGAACACAATTTGCACACGTGGATTTTCACCTGTATCAAAGCTATAAAGAATATACCATCTCCAACTGGGATTTCAAATGAGTTTCTCAAGAAGGAACCCACAATATTTGTACCTGTTAAAATATTTTGTGAGACCAGCAGGATGCAAGAACAAAGCTCTGTTAAAAGTTGCCAAAAGTTAGTTCACTTAGTAGCTCTTCTTACTTTTTTTGAGGTCAGAGACTGTTATGTTAGTTGTACAATTTTATATGTCAATCTAGAATGGACCACAGAGAAATAAAATGGAAGTTTGTTCATTATTAAATTAAGATGTGTTCTAATATATGTATTTTTATCATAAAAGTCAACATCAAATAGAATCATATCAAGTAAACCAAACATACTCATAAGACAATATTTAAGTGCCTTCTGTTTATTGAGACCTTGATGGATTAGACCTGGATCCTCCCATCAAGGAAAATTTGGTGATATATGAAATGACCAAATGATGATGATAATGATTATAAGATAAAAATGAAGCCACTGAAGCTAAACAATTAGATGGGCCAGTTGAGCAATTTCTGAACCTGGTAGATCATTAGTAATCACCTGGCCATTTTTTCCTACTAATACAGATTTATGGGACCTACTCCAAACCAATTGAATCAGAACTTCTGGACTTTTAGACATAGGAATAACACATTCAGAAATATTCACTCATAAGACTAATGATCAACCAGATGGGAGAATTACTGATAGGGGTAAAATGGCCTCTGGTCCTTTAGAAAGGAAAGGGAATTGACTTTATGTCCTTGTGGCCATAAAGGAGGACATATTTGACTATTGAAGAATTGATAGTATTTGGATAAGTGAAGAGTATTAAAAAGGGTGCTCTCAACTGAAAAACTATAAAAAAGTAAACAGATAAAGGTGAGAAAGTAAAATATATCACAGAATAATAAAGAGACTAGATGATAGGAATTAATGTCACTTGGTGAGAAAGATAAAACTAGTGCTTTAGATGAAGTCTAGATTGATGGGGGTCTAGAGACCTGGAAAAGAAAAGAAGAAAGGATTTAATTATTTGGACACCATTGCTTATTTTTCTATAGGCTTAACATTAGGAAAGCAGCATTTTTGAAAGAT
Source organism: Glaucomys volans (assembly GCA_020662805.1). Taxonomy (NCBI): domain Eukaryota; kingdom Metazoa; phylum Chordata; class Mammalia; order Rodentia; family Sciuridae; genus Glaucomys; species Glaucomys volans. The sequence goes on along the minus strand of JAJEJO010002303.1, from coordinate 17,464 downwards.
TTGTCTCTAAAATTTGAGAAGCTACGTTACAAAGGAACTGATACTGAAATTGGGGTCTAGTTAATAGTCCTATATAAGTCAGAGTGGTAAAAATAGAACTTGCCTTTCCACAACATGTACTAAATAATTTTTATCTTGATACATCTATGACCTTGCATGTGATTTTCCATATTATGCTCACACACACACACACACACACACACATGTAATGCTTATATTGATATTCTCCTGAACATATGATGGAATCAGACATGAAAGTGTCATGTATTGAAAGAACCAAAGGAAGGTTTATTATTGATTATCTGAAATTTCTTATTTATTTTGGGGGACATTCTTCTAGTAAAGTTCCCTTGGCCCAGTGTGGCTGTGAGAAAAAAAAGAAATATATTAGACTTGATAAGTTGAGACAAATTTCCATGGGTCCTATTAGATTTAACAACACATTGGCTCTGAAGAGAAAGACAAACAGAGGTAGCGGAGGTGTCAAGGAGCATTGAGTGCAGAGAACCAGAGATGTCATGTGAGAGATACCCCTGCTGGACAAATAATTGCTTGCCAAATTGTCAGCAGTAACCTCCTGGGAAACACTTAGTAATTAAGTGGTTCTTGGGGTGGGCTTGGAATGAGGCAATTCTGATTTTGGATTCAAGGTATACTTTAGGGCTAGAGATACAGCTCAGTTGGTAGAGTGCTTGCCTTGCAAGCACAAGGCCCTGGGTTCAATCCCCAGCATCACAAAAAGAAAAACAAAAAAAATAAAGTATACTATAATTTCCCATGATACCTTGCACAGCTGACATGATCTTTTTTTTTATTTAATTTTTGATTCATTGAACACACATGGAGTACAGCTATTGTTTCTCTGGTTGTACACAAAGTAGAGTCACCCATCTGTGCATTCATACATGTACACATGGCAATGATGTCTGTCACACATACTATTATTATTCTTACCCCCACCCCAATCCCACCCCTCCCTTCCCTCCATGCTCTCTATCCTTCCTCCATTCTTGCCATCCTTACACCCCACATATTATGCATTATCATTCATTTATCAGAGAGACCATTCAGCTTTTGGATTTTGGGGATTGGCTAATCTCACTTAGCATAATAGTCTCCAACATCATCCATTTACCTACAAATGCCATAATTTTATTCCTCTTTATGGCTGAGTAATATTCCATTGTGTATATATACCACAGTTTATCCATTCATCTATTGAACGACATCTAGGTTGGTTCCACAACCTAGCTATTGTGAACTGAGCAGTTATGAACATTGATATGGCTGTGTCACTGTAGTAATCTGATTTTAAGTCCTTTGGGTATAGGCCAAGGAGTGGGATAGCAGGGTCAAATGGTGGATCCATTCCAAGTTTTGTAAGGAATCTCCACACTGCTTTCTAGAGTGGCTGCACCAACTTGCACTCCCGCCAGCAATGTATGAGTGTACCCTTTTCCCCACATCCTCACCAACACCTGTTGTTGCCTGTATTCTTAATAAAAGACATTCTAATTGGGGTAAGATGAAATCTTAAGGTGGTTTTGATTTGCATTTCTCTTATAACTAGGGTTGTTGAACTTTTTTCATAAATCTGTTGATTGCTTGTAGATCTTCCTCTGTAAAGTGTCTGTTCATTTCCTTGGCCCATTTATTGATTGGGTTATTAGTGTTCTTGGTGTAAAGATATTTGAGTACTTGGTAGATTCTGGAGATTAGTCCTCTATCTGAAGTGTGTGTGGCAAAGATTTTATCCCACTCTGAAGGCTCTCTCTTCACATTGCTTATTGTTTCCTTTGCTGAGAAAAAGCTTTTTAGTTTGACTCTATCCCAATCATTGATTCGTGCTTTTATTTCTTGCGCTTTGGGAGTCATGTTAAAGAAATCTGGTCCTAGGCCAACATGATGAAGATTTGGACTTATTTTCTCTTCTATTATGTGCAGGATCTCTGGTCTAATTTCTAGGTCCTTGATCCATTTTGAGTTGAGTTTTGTCCAGGGTGAGAGATATGGGTTTAGTTTCATTTTGCTGCATATGGATTTCCAATTTTCCCAGCACCATTTGTTGAAGAGGTTGTCTTTTCTCCATTGTATGTTTTTGGCTTCTTTGTCAAGTATGAGATAAGTGTATTTATGTGGGTTCTTGAAACTCTAGCCAGAGCAATTAGACAGACCAAAGAAATTAGAGGAATACAAATAGGAAAAGAAGAGTTCAAACTATCCCTATTTGCTGATGACATGATTCTCTATCTAGAAAACCCTAAGAATTCCACCAGAATACTTCTGGAACTCATAAATGAATTCAGTAAAGTAGCAGGATATAAAATTAATGCTCATAAATCCAATGCATTTTTATTCGTAAGTGATGCATCCTCTGAGAGAGAAATTAGGAAAACTACCCCATTCACAATAACCTCAAATAAAATAAAATACTTGGGAATCAATCTAACAAAAGAAGTGAAAGACCTCTACAATGAGAACTACAGAACACTAAAGAAAGAAGTTAAAGAGAATCTGAGCAGATGGAAAGATCTCCCATGTTCTTGGATGGGCAGAATTAATATTGTCAAAATGGCCATACTTCCAAAAGTGCTATGCAAATTCAATGCAATTCCAATTAAAATCCCAATGACGGACCTCATAGATATAGAGCAAGCAATCATAAAATTCATTTGGAGGAATAAGAGACCCAGAATAGCTAAAGCAATCCTTAGCAAGAAGAGCGAAGCAGGGGGTATCACAATACCAGACCTTCAACTATACTACAGAGCAATAGTAACAAAAACATCATGGTATTGTCACCAAAATAGACAGGTAGATCAATGGTACCGAATAGAGGACACAGTGACATAATCTCTTTATGCCTCAATTAACCTCTGCTAAAGGGTGCAAAAATACCTACACAAAAGAAGTATTGTAGGAATCAAACAAGACGATGGCATTAAATGAGTTAAAATAGTCCCTGGAACATAGTATGTAGCTAAGAAAAATTATCTATATTAGTGGCTTTCAAACATCTATAAAGTCCCTGAATCAAGCCCAAATTCTAGAATAAACATCAAATTTCAGGTTTCTTTTTTTTGGGGGGGCGGAGTACTCAGGATTGAATTCAGGGGCATTCGACCACTGAGTCAGCCCTATTTTGTATTTTATTTAGAGACAGGGTCTCACTGAGTTTCCTTGCATCTTGCTTTTGCTGAGACTGGCTTTGAATTCACTATTGTGCTGTCTCAGCCTCCCAAGCCCTTATATTACAGGCATGTGCCACCACACCCAGGCCAACTTCAAGTTTCTTTCAGGATGACTTTGTTCTTCCTAGCACAATACATGCAGATATTAAGCTTATCCAGTTATTGAGCATCCTATACTTAGTGAGAACACACTGGTCCAACTATTTTTTGCTTGTCTTTTTTTTAAACTTTTTTATTAACTCTAAACCTCTACAAAATCCTATGAGTTGAAATTTCTTGGTCTCTTTTCTGTTGGACCTATATATTAACCACCTAGCAATGTCACCCTTGTTCCCAAAAAGGCATGTTAGACTCATTAAGCAAAAGTCCTTCTTTTAGTCACATTTATGCTTAAAATCCTCTTGTGCTTTTCTACTGTGATATATTCAGCACTTATATCCATATCCTTTCATTCATTTATTCATCATTCATCCTAACAAATATTTGTTAGATGCCTACTCTGTGCCAGTTTTCATTCTAGATATCAACAATACAGCTCTGTTCACAACAAAAGCAACAGGTATCCCTCCTCATTTAGCAACATTCTAGTGGAGAAAACAAATAATGACCATCCCAAATAAGTAGCATAAGGTCATCTCTGAGAGGCATAAACATGGTCAGCAAATTGACATAGGATACTTTGTAACAAGAGAAAAGTGGAGAAAGGAGTTTCTCAGGAATGCTTTTTTGAGGGATATGTGAGTTGAAACTTGAACCATGTAAGTCAAGGTGTGTGGGTGGGGAAGGGAATGATTTACGGGGAAATCTGTAGCACTGAAGTTTCAAAATACAGGGGGGAAAATCAATACTGTCATTAAACCAAAGTAAAGGAGAAATTGTAGGCAAGGTCAGCAACATAGGCAGAAGTCCACTCACGCACAGTGGTGGGGTTTGTATTTTATTCAAAAGCCTGGAGCAGATCTGGAGCTACATCTCCAATCCACTTTTTCCCCAGTGTAGTCCTCCTTAGCTTGCTGAAGGTGAAAGAACCACTCTCGCATTTTCAATTTCTCATCAATCCCTCCCCCCCATCCAGCCCACAAGTCCAGAGCAAAATGGATTGAAGAGGAATGATTCTGTGGCCATTGTACTAATCTTTTCTTCACACTGGGACCTCCACTTTAGCAACTTCTCTGTTCAAAGTCAAAGTAGAGCTTTGAGACCATGGAGATTCCTCAAAAAAACTAGGAATGGAACCACCATGTGACCTAGCAATACCATTCTTTGGTCTATATGCAGAAGGTCTAAAATAAGCATACTAATATTGCCACAACAATTTTTATAACAGAACAATTCATTGTAGCCAAACTATGGAACCAACCTAGGTGTCTGTCAACAGATGAATGGAGGAAGAAAATGTGGCTTATAAACACAATGAGTATTACTCAGCCATAAAGAGGAATGAAAGTATGGCACTTGCTGGTAAATGGATAGAACTGGAGACTACCAGGCTAAGTGAAAAAAACAAGACTCTGAAAGCAAAGGTTGAATGTTTTCTCTGATAGGAAGAAGCTAGTCCGAAATAAGGAGGAAAACAAAAAAAAAGAAAGAAAAGGGATTTGAGATTTCATCAAAACACAAGAAAGATCAGCAGAGTAAAGGAAGGGGATTGAGGAAGAGGAAGAAGGGATGGGGTAAAGGGAAGAACAGAGGAATGAATCTAATGTAACTTTCCTACGTACCTATACAAGTATATTACAGCGAATCTCTCCATTATGTATATCCACAAGGCACTAATTAAAAAGAAAAAAATAAACCTCAGTAAATAGCAGAAAGATCAGAAGAGTGAAGGGAAAGAAAAGCGGAAAGGATTAAGGGAGGGCAAGGGGAAATACTGGGAACTGAATTAGAGCAAATTATAGTCCATGCTTTTATAATTATGTCGAAATGAATCCTAATGTTATGTATAACTTAAAAGAAGCAATTAAAAAAAAAAACAAAAAATAGAGCATTGTGAAAATATGCATCAAATAGCAAAAACACATCCACATACCATTTAAAAAAAGAATCTGGTTTATAATAAAGAAAATTTTAGGTGAATGTAAAATAAAGGTCCCAATTATTTAACAAACTAAAGGAAACAAGAATGTTTGGATGTGGGATTGTTCATGATAAGCTTCATAACAGCTTATGAACAGACATGGTGGATTTGAATCACCATGAAGGTAGTATAGACCATATAGACCATCCCAGTGGTCTTTATAGTAACTAGACAGCTTACTGTGACCTTTGCTTTCTCACCTGGCATTACCAACTCACATGTTCTGAGACCTTGCTCCATGCCACGTAGTATCCTAAATCCTTTGCCAAAGTGTGCACAACAGGCTGGTTTGTGACATATCTACTCAAATGAGATGATTCTTTTTCTCCCAAAGCTAAAGTTCATAAAATAAAAATACCTTTCTTAAAATCCTTGCCTTTTTTAGTTAGCAGAATAATTTTAGTTTTTTCTTTTTTAATAAAAACCCTAATATGAT
>JAJEJO010002303.1:0-11747 GCA_020662805.1 Glaucomys volans | reverse complement strand
ACTCAACATCATTAGAAATAACCAGACTTTCAAATGTCTTGTGTGGCCTGTTTTCTCTAAGGAATAGTTGCTCTGCTGCTTTAGTGGGAAATTTTGAAGAAGCACCATGAGTGACAAATGATATTGGACTGCACTCTGAACCATGCAACCAAGCAAATTAAAAATGCTTTCAAACTTTAATTGATGAAACCTTACAGCAGTCATCCAGACTTTGTGCATGCTTATAGGTTTTATGGAACTAAAACCTTTTCAGAGAAAGCGGATATAAATTGGTGCTTAATTTAGCTCATGTTACTGGGCCTGCATTGATTGAAAATCCCTTTCGTTACTGTTTCATGGGGACTTACAATGATGAACTGTCTAGGTCAACAGTACAAGTTCTGTCAGCCAGGGCAAGAGCCTCAGTGGTTGATTGCCAAATCAACTCTCCTGAAAGCCTGGTGAAAACTTACCTTCCTCCTTTTCTTATTTCATCATGTTCCTTTAATGAATAAAGCTTGAGAAATTGAACCTGTGACTTTCATCCTTCCTTTTGGACATTCTTCAAATCACTGTTACTACATGTGTGATTATATTCTATGCAAACTTAATATCTATGATTTAAAAATGGTGGTAGTTTCTTGGTATTATTCTAAAAGAACTAAAACCAGAATATTATAGTGATACCTGCACACCAAGGTTTCTAGAACCGAAGTTCAAAATAGCCAATTTATGAAAACAACCCAGATGCCCATCAACAGGTGAAAGGATAAGTAAACTGTGGCATATATGCACAATGGCATTTTATTCAGCCATAAAGAAGAATGAAATCATGTCATTTGCTGATGATGAATGGATAGAACTGGAGAATTCATGCTAAGTGAAATAAGCAAGACTTAAAGTCAATACCTGAATGTTTCCTCTCATATGTGGAAGCTAGGAAGAGAGGAAAAAAGGAAATTTTTAAAAGGTGTCTCATGAAAATAGAAGGGAGACCAAGAGAGTAGAGGAAAGGAATTGAGAGGGAAGGAGTAGTGTAGGACATGGAGAAATACTAGGTACAAAAATCTAGCAAATTATGCTCTGTCCATGCATGAAGTTACTGTATTTTTGTATGAGAGTGTGTTTGTGCATGCATGTATACACATATGCATACAAATATACAAATATGTATATAAAATGTAAGACATTAACTAAAATAATAATAATAAAGGGGAGATCAGAGTAGGGTAAAGTAAAAGATCAGGGAAGGGAAGAGAGGAGGGAAAAAAGAGATACTAAGAAAGGATATTCATGAAATTATGTGACATGCATGTACAGATACGTCATAATGAATTATATCCTACTACTTTGTATAATTGTAGTGCACCCATAAAATGTTGGTAGTGAATACTCAGGATAGGTTCATGATGAGACAGTGTAGAGACTATGACACTGTGAAGAAAAATGTGGACAAACCTCCCAGGATGTGGATCCTAGGTGTTTTGGAATATGAATAGAAAAATCACACAAGGGATTTAGAGCCCAGTTATACCCCGTGGGAATCCACATGCCACTCCAGAACCATGTGATCTGAGACTCACCAATTTATTTGTCTTTTATCTAAAGCTTTCTTTGTTGATCCATGTGGAGCAGATCATGAAAGAGCATCAACAAGGTGAAGAACATAAAATGTCAAGTGAACAAACAAAAACTATCTGTTACCAAATAATATTTACTCTTAAATCCCGAGTCCAATCATAATCCTTGCTTAGATGTAGATGTAGATTTAGAGACAAACATAATCCGAGCTGGTGATTTTTCTATGAATATGCATAGCAGTATGAATCTTAGTCCCCAAGTTCATTAAGCACTATCACATTTGTATTTTTTTTAATAAGTACGGAATATCACATTTCTATTTGTGAAGAATAACCACTACCAGATTTCCATGATTGTTCAATGAGCAAGTTGATTTTGAGTTTTCATTATGCTAGAATAGTTGGTAGCCCTTCCATATATTTAGGGCTGCCTCCTACAATTGTGACATTGTTAAGGGACTTGGGATAAACCAAGACATTACTGGTCTCGGGGCAGATGTTTTTGTTTACCTATCTATAACTATGAGACTTGCCTTTTCCCCATATCCATGATCCTTTCAGGTCTGGGGACAGTTGGTGTGCTGAAAAACGCAGGATATTTGCTAAGAACAAGCCGCTGCTACCTCAAGTCTGATGCACTCCACAACCATCCTGCTCTCTCCCTATGATCTAAGCTGTTCAGATACTATCTGGCAGCCATATTCTCCTCCCCCAACTTCTTCCCAGACACTCTCCCTTTTCCAAGAGGCATCCTTTTCTTCCCCTGTACCTCTCCTGAAAGGTCTTAATATTCTTCTAAGATCTTGGATTTTTACAAAATCCAACTCAGAAATACACACAGTCTATTTCTTCTTGTTGCTATGTACCTCCTGGGAATCAGTGGAGCACAAAGCATCTGTTTAAATTGGTGGAAAGAAAAAGGAAAATAAGAAAAAGGAAACAACCTGATATCTTAATACTTCAAAATATATTGACCTCTTTTATTACTAAAATACCACTGAGATCATGCACAAAGGAATGTTTCTGTGGTTAAGGAAGGAGTTGGAGGAAGGAAGAGGAGAAGTTCTGAGGGAGTATTATGGTTTGGATGCGAGATGTCCCCCATGTGAGACAATGCAAGAAATTTCAGAGGAGAAGATTGAGTTGTGTGAGTCTTAATCCAATCAGTGAATTAATCCCCTGATAGGAATTAACTGAGTGGTAATTGAAGTGGCAGAATGTGGCTGGAGGAGTTGGGAATTGGAGTGGCTCTGGGGTATATATTTTATATCTGAGGAGTGGAGAACTCTCTCTCTCTGCTTCCTGATCCTCAAATGAGCTGCTTCCCTCTGCCACACTCTTCCACCATCATGTTCTGCGTCATCTTAAGCCCTGAGGAATGGTGCCTGGCTTCTATGGACTAAGACCTCTGAACCTGTGAGCTCTCAAATAAACTTTTTTTCCTTCAAAATTGTTCTGGTCAGTTCCTTTAATTGCAGCAGCGAAAAACCTGACTAAAACAGGGAGGAGGCAGGGTGGGAGTCATCAGGCAGAGGAAAGGTGGAACAATATACTTTGGTGCCCAGTCCTTTGGTGGATTCATATGAAGAGCACTGACTTGCTTTTGAGAGGTTGACTTGTCTGTCGGGTTTCAATTCTCTGCTATGTGCCATTCTTATGACAGACTCTCTTCTGTGTGTTGGTAAGTCTTTGTTGAACCATTCAGTTCTTTTATAGTATTTTCACATTATATTAAGTCAATCTCTGTATCATCTGGGAAAATCCCTACCACCCTAATTCGTATTTATCGTAATTAACTGGTAGCTTTCTCAGATAATACTTGAAGTTTTTAAATTTTCAATACTTTATCTTTCATTTGGCTTCAAAAATACATGCCTCTCTCCTTTTCAAAACTATAAAGTTGTTTGTATCTCAGAGTTCAATTCATCACTATTATCATAGGGGAAAATTGAAAACAAATGATGTATGGCTAATTAAATGGAAATGAATAGAATCTAATAAACTCATGTGAGAGAAAAAAAAACTATGCATTCATTAAAACTCACTATGTAAAAGAATGGCTAAATAAAACATAAAGTTGAATTTATTATAATCTCTTTTTTGCATATGTGTATACTGAATATTTTACGTGTGCTTATTTAAACTATTTCCTAGTCAGTTCAAGTATAATGAACTTTTTGTGTGTATTTCTTAAAATGGCTATAAAAACATCAAAATTGAAAATAAGAACAAAATTGGATGTTACTTTAAAAATACCCAGAATTTATCATGACTGGAGACACCATGATTGGAGACCTGATCATGGTTGAGACAACCTTTGTGCATTTTCTGGTTTCGTTTAAAACTGGGTGTATGATTTCAGTTATGTTACTTAACCTTCTTTTCCTTAAAATCATGGGATCAGGCTTTCCTGCCCTTATTCTGAGAATTAAATAACATGAAACCTATAAAATGTTTTCATAATATTGACTCCCTCAGAAAACAAAAACATTGTATCATGGGAGGAAAATTGGCACAGAATTCCTATAAAGGAAAACTAGAATAAAATCAAAGCTTTCTAAATATTAGCTATTCCCTAAGGTAAGGTCCCTAGTATCTCTGAGCTCCTGTTTCCTCATCTATAAGATGAGAATAATTGTTTTACCTCCCTCTTAGGGAAGTAATGAAGATCATGTAAGATGATGTATGTATTGAACCAACATAATACAGGACTGGGCACAGAGCAAAGAGTCGGTAAACAGTAACTCTATCTTTCCCAGCCATTAAAGAGGTAACACTTAAATGAAAAATTGTATATTCTACTATAGATGCTGTAAGGAGAAAAGGGCCAGCAAGGTCAAGAGATGAGGAGGGTATGAGAGGCTTTGTTTGAAAACAACCCTTGGTAAGAAGATGATGCTGAAAGCAACCTAGATAGTATTTGAGCTTCCAAAGCTTCAGCAAGTACCAAGCTCCACATTGTTAGTGATATTATGTAATTGGAAAAAAAATATATATATATATATATAAAATCTGTATATTTTAAAATAGAATGTCCTTCTAAAATTATCTTCGATTCATTTTAGTCACACTTAAATTATTTTTAAATTTTAAATAAATGGAAAGGATATTGTGAGATTTTCATGTTAATTAAAAAATGGCACGGTTTTTTAAAAATGTGTAGAAAAGAGTTTTCAATCTTATTATGCAGGGGAAAAACTTTTAAAGATGAAAATACATCCCTATGCAATTTTTTAGTCTCTGTATAAAGGAAATATCTGTCCAGAAAAGTCTTTACATATCATATCTAACCACCTCATTTGGCAGATGGGAAAACTGAAATCTAGAAAAAGTAATTATTTTATCCAGAGCTACACTGTAACTGAATGCAAGAACTATAAACTCTCTGGATAGCACAATTTACAATGTTGAAAATACAATTACAATCCTGAAAGCCTCTGTCTCATATTTTTCTCGTTTTTCTATTATTCACTGTGTGTGTTCATACAGTTGGTAATTGTGTGTCTTTCTATATTTTGTGTGTATGTGCATAAAACTGATAATTGTGTGCCTTTCTATGTATACAAACTGTGGGAGTGTAAGTGTGTGTAGGCAGCAGGAAATAACACAAAGAGAAATCCTTTCCTGACTGTGAGAGGTTATTAGCCCGTACCCTAAAGCATGATATTTAATAGTTTTCTCTAAAACTGTTTAAGTCTGGGTAGCTCTTGAGATGTACTTTTCATTCCTGATCATATAAATACCCCTATGTCAATTCTCCCTAAAACAGTTTCTTTTTTGGATATATTTGCATAGCATCCTTATCTGCGCTTCTCTCTCTGTTTGTCCAGTCCTGAGAGCTCAGGATCCAAATAATAATCTAGCAGAAACTGCCTGGCTTGCCCTGTTGCCAGTTGAAAAATTGTAATTTGTATTGATTAGTCAATTTACCCTCTTCAAAGGCACATCAGAAAGCCCCACTGGAGTCAGAGTTTCTGCTATATTAGTTCAAGGGCGCTCTTGAGAGAAGGAATGTGTTTCAGTAAGATTAAGTCCTCTATCTCAAAGAAGAGGAAGAATATCCTGAAGCGTTGCTTAAAATAGTCAGCATTCTCTCAACCAAAGACAAGATACAACAGGCAGAACGGCTCACTTTTTCTATGGGTAACAGGACTGCTGTGTGCCTTTCACTGGATCACAACCATGAAAGCTGTCTACATTCTAGGGTGGGGGATGGCAGAGTGGCCTGATCCACTGGGGAGAAAGAGCTTGCCTGGCTGGAAGTTACAAGACCTGGATGTGAGTCCCAATGCTGTCATTTATCAGAAGCGACCAAGGCAAATCATTGAACTTTTACCTTTTGGTTCCAGATCTGTTAAAAAAAAAAAAAAATAAGGGAGTAATTTCCCATATGGCACGATAAGAACACAAAGTATCCTTACTTCCTCTTCTGACAGGGCCTTTTCCTACAGTATTTCCTTTGCTTGGTACATCCAAATATTCTCAAAGTGTGATTCCCAAAACAGCAGCATTGGCAACAACTGATTGCACAGGAAATTATTATTAATGCAAATTCTTGGACCCCATCCCTGATCTATCCATAAGAAACTCTGGGAATCAGGCTCATTACTCCAGGTAATTGTGATACACATAACATTTGGGAATCACTACCCTCTGTAACTCTTGTTAATCCCTTCATACAGAAAAACCTACTCCTCCTCTTCCCACTTGATTTCACTCTCCCATTGCGGACTATTCTGGCGTATTCTGGCACTATGCACTTCTTCATAGCACTTAGTAGACTTGCCATCTACAATCAACTGTGTTTATTTTATTGCTCCATGAGGTCAGGACTGTTTTCTGGGTTGACTCGTCTCTGTTTTCCTATCTGCAAAGCATGAGTCATATCACAAAGTTACAAATGTAAACTGAGGCACACTGAATTTTTTTTTAAGAGTTTGAGGACACAGCAATTCATGAATTGGGCAGCTGTAAATCAGAATTGGTTTAGGGTTTCCACTGAGAGAATATAAGAGATAGGTTTTTATAGGATCAATCCAGAGGTAAAGCAAAGAAAATAATTGATTTGTTATAGTTACACAGTTAGTTTATTTGGTGTATCCTGTTGATAGGTCCCTGGTTACATAAGCTAGTAGGGTCCTTTGATTGAGCTTAAGTTCTATATATCTTAAAGATAAGCAATTAGAAGAAATAGCTTGAATTAAATTTTACTAAAATTTGCAACTCGAGCAAAGTTGAGGTCATTTGTGACCTTGAACAAACCACTTACACTTACTGAGACTCCATGTACTTTTCTTTAAAATGGACTCAATAAAACATACCTTGGAAGTTGGCACATAAGAGAGCTAAAGGATAATAAATTAAAACCTCAGTCAGCACACTCAAGGTGAATTTTAAAATGTTCCTTAGTTTCTCACTGGAAACCTTCTTTTACTGCTGGATGTTAAACTTGGTTGTGGTCTTTTAGGTTTCCTCTCTAACGCTGGGGTGAACTGCTCTCTAACATTTTATGAAATGTCAGAGTGATTCAGGGTGGATGTACGAATGTTATCATTTAGATGTGGTGTCCCCTAAAAGGGGGACATGTGAGACAATGCAAAGTTTGGAGGAGAAATGATTGGGCTATATAGCCTTAACCTAATCACTGAAGTAATCCCTGATGGGATTAACTGAGTGGTAACCGGGGTCAGGTAGTGTGTGACTGGAAGAATCAATTCATGGGGGGTTGGCGCTGGCAATGGGGTATATATTTGTATCTGGCAAGTAGAGACCTCTCTCCCTGCTTCCTGATCATCATGTGAGCTGCTTGCCTCCACCACACTCTTCCTCCATGATGTTCAGCCTCACCTAGAGCCAGCCTTCTGTGGACCAAGACCTCTGAAACCTTGCGCCTCCTTTACAGTTGTTCTGGTTGGGTCTTTTAGTGGCAGCAGGAAAAAAAGCTGACTAAAACAACAAAGGTATCTAGTTATCTGATTTTCAGATATGGAAGGAAATTCTCATAGTCTGCCACTTTAAAAATCTAACTCTCTCTGATGCCTCCTTGAGTTATTATTTTCTTTAAAATATTCCTACGAGTGTTATAGAGTCCTATCTGCCTAAGCAAATTGTCCCCATTGTGTCCGTGGATCTTGCTGATTCTCTAGGGCACTGCCAATACACAGTTCTCTTGCACTGGAACCAAGAGACCTCCTGACTCTCTCTGCCCCATCTCTCCCATCCCTTTAGCCCACAGGCATTTCTTTTTCACTACAGATTAATCTTTCATTGTTCAGGTTTCTTTTGCCTATTATTTTGCCAGTCTCTGGATTGTCTTTCCCTTGCTTTTGTCTGGTTCATTTCCTCTCTAACAACAATTTCTTTCTTCATTCTGAGATGTATGCTTTTGGAAACAAAAACCAAAGCAACCAGCAGGTGTTTCTAATTTCTCATCCTGCTTCTTCTTCCTTCTGAGACAGTGGGCTCTATTTTTCTACCTGAGATGGGGGAAATAATCTCACCGAAATCATAGTATTCCACATCAGCAACTCTCAAACGGGAGAAACTTTGCACTCCAAAATATGTTTGACAAAGTCAGGAGACATTTCTGATGGTCTAAACTAAGGGGAGGGGTGTGCTACAGACACCCTAGAGGGTAAAGGTCATGGATGCCCCTAAACATCCCCAAATGTACAACACTGCCCTCCCCAGAGAGTTAACAGGTCTAGAATTTCAGTAGTTTTGTACCAAGTTTGAGAAGACTTTGCCTCACTGGAAGATAGACATAAGGCAGACATTCAATAATGTTTGTTGACTTTAAATCTTGGTTTCTTCCATTCCTGATATCTTTGCAACCTTGGCAAGTCAGAGATTTTAGTAGTTTGGTAACTGTCTTAAGCCGGGGGAAGCATTCTTAGCCTTCTTCTGTATTTCTAGTGAAAAGACTTGTATACCATGTGTCTAAGTTGCTCTTCTTGCCTTATGAACCATGCATTCCAGTGGTGGCATGTTAATTTATTAGGCATCATTCTGCTTAGTACAAAACAGGTAGGACTGACATTTGACTTTGGCTTGTACTCACTCACAGTTAAATAAGAGAGGGAGATCAATATACTGCAAAGATAGAGTTCAATGAGATTGGTGAGAGAGCTAAGTACTGAGTGCTGAGAAGGCAGAGAGACAAAATCACTGGCATTGTGTGAATATACAGAGCACAGACACAGTAGGACCTGTCAGGGGGAGAGGGAAGAGATGGTGCTGAGCTGGGGTAAGTAGATACTTTAGGAAAGAAGGAGTGGGATGCACCAGGTGAGGTTTGGTGTGCCCTAGATGAAGAGATGAGGAAGATGCTTAGAGATAAGGAGGGCCAGCTAAACAATTTGGGAAGCTCAGTGCAAAATGTAAACATGGATCTCTTGTTCAAAAGGCAGGAGAGGGCAACTGTTAAATGGTGTTATTTATTTGTTATGTATTCCTCTGTCAGCTGTGTTGTGGGTCAAGAGGAAAGTTGAAGGGCATGGAAGAGGAAATAGGTGGTTTAAACCATCCGAGAAAGGGATAGGTAGGCATCTCAGCAGGTGGTCATGTGAAAGGCATTTAGAGTTTTCCACCATGAGGGCAGGGGAAATGCAGGGAAGGACAAAACACTGAACCAAACAAAGGGTTAAATTAGGTAGAATTTACCTAATTCTCCAGTTCTCCAATTTTAAAATAAAATCTATAGATGGGCTTGAGCATGTCTGTGATTGAAGCAGTCATTTTTTTAAATGTGAAATATTCAGTGCTAGAAAACAAACATTGTTTAGAACTATTTCTTGCAACACATATATAACCATCTAATGAACTGATAAATTTGGATTATAATTTTCAGTCATAAAACCAATTATAAATCAGTTTGAAAGTGAAACACTTTAAAACCATATACAGAAATATTCTTTCACATTTTCCCTTTCAGTATGTGTTTTAGCTTTTTCACTCCTGTAACTAAAAGGATCTGACCAGCACAATCATAGAGGAGGAAAGCTTTATTGGAGGGCTCACTGTTTCAGAGATCTTAGTCTATACAAGGCTGGCTCTATTTCTCTGAGCTTCAGGTGAGGCTGAACATCATGGCAGAAGAGTATGGCAGAGGTAAGCAGCTCACATCATCAGGAAGCACAGAGAGAGAGTCTCTAGTCTCCAGATACAAAAGGTATACCCCTAAGTCATGTCCCAGTTCCAATCTCCTGCAACCACACCCTACCTCTTCAGTTACCACTCAGTTAATCCCTATCAGGGGATCAAATCACTGATTTGGGTTAAGAGTTTTACAGTCCAATCTTCTTTCATTGTCTCACATGTGAGCCCCTGGGGGACACCCCACATTCAAACCATAACACTATGTGTAGTCTTCATCTTTATTTTATGGCTGTATAATATTCCAGAGAATAGATGGGGTATACTTTTTCTAAAACTTCTCTGACTGTTGACAAATGAAGCTTATTTTCTTGGTATTCTTGAGTATACATAAAATATCAAGAAAATTGAGTTTTTCATACATGTATTTTCATTCTCCTTTTATTATAGCACTCCTTTACAAGTGATTTTTTTTAGGCAATGACAAAGCAACATATTATTCTTATGAAGGGAAAGCAATCCAAAAGCAGCAGAAATTAATATTAACAAAACAGAAACATAACAAAGCCAAAAAGAATGAACTCAAACCCACAAGAATATAAGCTAGGTTAAAGATAAAGAGAGTTGGCTTAGCTGATGGTTAGTCATTGACCAATATTGTTAGAAATATTTCCAAGGGAACAGTATGGTCCAATTCACTGATAGTGTTTTAATCATCAATGTTACACAAGAAAGCTTTATTTTTTACAGAAAATAAATTGCCACAGAATTGCCCTGAGTTATGGTTTTCACTGGAGCTTCCATCATTGAACACACTGACATTTGATGTGGCAATTTTCTGTTACTGTAATTAGCCAGTTGAGACTTACTAAAGTACATTTTTCATGCCCCGAAGATAACAGTTTCAGAGAGGAGGAAAGGGAAAGGATTCAAAGGAATAAAAAAAAAAAAGAAATAAAAAAATAGGCTATGCTTGCTGCACAAAGAAGATAAACAATTTAGAAAAATATCAATAATGACTGCTTGCACAATTATTCATAGGAACAGTATCTGGGAGGACAAGGTCATATTTAAGTGGCAATAATACATCTGAAATAGTTCATTTAACAAAGAAAAGAAGTATTACTGAATCCTAGGTAGCTATCAAAACTTGTTTAACAACTTCAATACAAATATTGAGAGGCAAGGTTTTAAAGTGAACGTCCATTTATCCAATTCTTCATTAAATGAAAATCCTGTTTATCCAAGTTAAGATTTTCGAATTAGATTCTTATCAATGCCACAGATTTAATCAGCAGCAATTCTTTTTGAAGTACTGAGCTATTCAAGATTTGAAAATTGAGGATTTGCCTTTTGATGGGGGACCTACATCTGCATTGCATTGTAAAGATGAAACATTTCACCAAGCTATACTATGGATAAGTTTGGCATATGTATTTACTTATTTTGGTATGGATTCTTACAAAATGGAAAACATACAGATTATTGCCAACTTATATTTGCTTCAATCTTAAATTCACCAAAAAATGAGTATATTAAACTATCCGACAGCTAAAATTTATATGGTTACAAGTTTGTGAAGTTTCCTTTATCCCCTTCCTAGCCTTCAAAAAAGAAAGCAAAAAAAAAAAAAAAAAGGAAAATGGAAAAGCAGTGATATAAAAGTGTGGCAATACATTGAGGTAGCATTTACAGTTTTCTTAGTAAGACAACACAAGAGTCCTTTTTCACTTTTATCCACAAATAAAGAAGGGATTATTATAAGCTCAAATGTATTGCTAAATTCCTACCTTGGTTTTATAATTTGCTGTTCTTTGGCCATAATCCAAAGACATTATAAATAACTAGACAATCATTTCATTTTCTCCTTAGGAGAAAAAATTTAAAAAGGTTAACAAATTGGACATATAGTTTCTGTTCATCTATCTGACAGCAACTCTAAAACCAGAAATGTGGCATTTTTTCCTTAGAGGAGTTGACCTTGATCAATTCTTTCTTTTCTAGTCTATTGCAAAAAAGGGTATCCCCGCCGGGAACCAATGGGCTTCCCAGGAAGCTCTACATTCCCAATTAATTGACAGGATGGCATGAAGA
>JAJEJO010002302.1:259-19383 GCA_020662805.1 Glaucomys volans | reverse complement strand
TTCTCCAGCTGCCTGTGATGATGGTGGTTGTTAGTCCATGATTGTGTTGATCTCCTCACTGTGTTCAGCTTTGTGCATCAGGATTCCTCCGACACCAACATTGGCTTTCTGTCACCCATCTTTAAATGAAACCAAGTCTCCCTTTGCTGAAACTATAGCAATTCAGTGAAGTAGAGTTTGAGATTTCTGGGATTCTCCCCCTGAGCCTCCCAGAGGGCAGCTTTCCCCCTTCAACTCAGTCAGTTTTGCCTTGGCACTGCTGCAGTCCATTTCCCTAACTGGTGTCTTCGTTATTCTAAAAGGAAATATCCCTGGCTTTCATCTTGTCACTGGCTCTGTGTCCTTGCACTAACTGTTCTATCCCTGGCTCTACTGACTCATTCATGGTGCAGCTGCACACCACTCAGGGAGCACTCACTAAGCTCTGTGATCTTCTGTGCTGCCTGTTTCTGGCCTCAAGGTAATTTCATTATTGATTATTAAATGGAAGTACTTGTATGCTCTACCCCATGGGTACAAACAGTTAGGTTAAGGGAATATATAGAAACATATTTCTCAATACCTTGATATTTTTAGTGATTCTCAGAAGATTTTTTAACTTGGTAAATCCTTGAGGATCCAGAAAGCAACAGCAACAGTGTTCCCTTTCTAACATAATACATGTAATCCAATGTATGTTACCATACCATTTATCTCAGTAGATTGATAAAATCATTCTTTGAACAGAATGCCTTCAATGTTGAATACTGCACATTAGCTGGTACAGTCGTAAGAACTTGTCCAAATCAGCATTTATTAAATACCCTGCATTGTTAAAAGATGCAAAATAGTATCATGGTTGCTGAAGGTATGTCCAGCTGGGAATATACACATGAGTTAATATGTTGTCAATGAATATGTCTCCGTGTGCATCATCCCGGATTGAAACTCTCAGTTTCCATATGAAAATAAACATTCCACAGAATCTGATGAGCATATGAGGTTCTGATCTGAGATGTTTCCGTTTTTCATAGGTGCCTGCCTTACTTTTGTCTCACAGATTTCAAAATAACAAATGTGGCTCTCTCACTAAATTGTGACTCAGAAATCTTTATGCCACTCATTAATGAGGTTATCTTTACCAGAAGGTCTCTGAGAGTTGTCTGGAAAAGCTTCATGTGCTTTATCTCAACATTTATCTGGTGATGCAAATCAAGGAGTAGAACCAAAGATAAAAGAATATGTAAAAGGTGAAAAATTTGTATCATAAGCATTTATTATGCACGACCATTATTTAAAACCTGAGTCCTAGTGTACACTGATAGTTAAAGAAATGTACATATTAAAAATGTCTTGAGGTCAAAGGATTTAAAGGGCATAAATAGCATTAGTTTTAACCAATAGGTTAAATGAGGGATATTGCTCTAGAATGTAAATTATCAATTCTATTTCAAGAAATGCTCATAACAAAGGAAATTTGAGAAATAAGAAAGAGGTGAGGAGAACAAATGATGAAAACAAGCAAGACAGAGAGTCCAGGAAATAAATGATGGGGAATAATGCCAGTGTGTACAGTGCAGGGGGGGACCTTGAAGGAAAACATTGGAAAGAGGATGAGCAAGACATTTAAGATGTGGGAAGAATTTGTCAGATTCTAGGACCAAACCTTGTCTGAGAGGTAAAGAAAATTGTCTTATTCTTCCTGTCATTGTCACGGTGGGAAAACCATTGAACTGATTCTGATCACACAGAGCAATCATATCTTTGCTACAAATAAATACAAACCCATATGGTCAACCTTGTGTGTATGTCATTGAACATCTCATGACAGTCTTGGTCTATAAATACCAAAGTTGAAAAGAGAATGGGGAAAGAGAAAAGTATTGTTTGTGGAGTGATTGCCAAAGTTTGTGTTTGATAAAAAGTCCTTTGGAAAGTTAATGACTCCTTATAGAGTTTCAAATGGAAGGACATGAACCCTCTGTGGCAATATTTTAAGTAGTGCATTAAGGTAGAGGACCTAGAAGACAATCAGTAGAGACTAGGACCCTCCAACAGTTGAATGAATCATCTGTTGGGGACCATGTCCAGAATGCCCTTTCTAATTCAGCAAGTCTTTGAGTCTACATTTCTAATATATTCTCAGGTGATTTCAATGCTCCTGCTCCCTAGACTTCATTATGTGTCACAAGAGAATGCATCTCCCATTAGGAAAATCTCAGTGAGGAGCCATTGGGTCATAGTTCAGGACAGAGTTTGATCAAGGGGAAGCATTAGCCTTGCTTTCAAGCTGAGCATGTCTCTTGATAACTGGAAGGAGTTATTGTGGAAGAAACAGAATGCATTTCATCTGGCTTTGCTATATTTGCATTCAGTACAGAGATGAGATTATAATGGAATTGATTTTAATGGAGGAAAGGGACTGCTAGCATTGTGTAAGTGCAGCTACATGGTTCTTCTCTCCACAAGTACCAAGCATTGGGACTGTGTGTTACATCACGTTAGTTATTGACATGTGGTTTATATTATTCTAGGAACATTAGCTGTTTTATTAAAAATAGCTACATTTGCATTTGGGGTCTGATGGTGCTGGTTGTTTAGCCCAGGGCCTTGGGCCTGCTCTGATTGTACACTTTTGCTGAGCACCTTTCTCATTGTTTGAGAGCTAATTTTCAGAGAAGATGGACATCTCAGGCAAAATCTGAAAAACTAACATGATATATCATACCCAGCTCATTTTGTAAATAGAAGGCATTGTAAAATTTCATCCTTGAACACCAAAATAGTTACTTCTGGTAAATACTTTAGTGTTTTTGAACCTGAAATGATCACTTTATGTGATAAATCTGTTACAATTCAGTTAATGTTTTTTTCCTTGTTAGTATCACATTTCAGTGTTTACCCTCTTATACATTATTTGATAGGTGTGGTTCCTATGTCTTCTCCTATGGCTGGATCAAGAAAGAATAACATAGCTAAACCAGAGGATACAAGAATAGACAGTGTGCCCATGTCCTCCAAAGTTATGGAAAAACAATAATATTTTTTTCTGAACTGTCATTCTGCAATTCCATATCTGAGTTTATGAGTGCAGACAACTTCCTTTGCTGAGAAATGAACTGTAGGATTCCCTGGACCATTTTTGAAACTGTGTATTTCTGAGCTTGCCAAACAAATAGGGGGAAGGACACACAAAACTATAATCTACGTCTAGTGATTTTACTTGAGCCCAGGAGCACAGCACCAATCTGTGAAATATGGAAATCACATCTCCTAAAATGATTAATTTTTCCCCTATGACACCCCACCTATTGAGTAATTGCACTGAATATGTTCTACCTTGTGGCAAAGTTTTTTAATGCCCCTCATTATTCCTGTGATCAGGGCTACTTATACAAAATCAAACAATATGTTGTTCTATATCTACCTTATATTGTTATTATTATTTTTCATTTTATTTTATTCTTTTTAGTTACCCATGACAGTGTAACATATGTGGACATATTTATGAAAGCATGGAAAATACCATGTTCTAATTAGAAAACAAGTCTTATCTATGTACAAGACAGTGAGATTCACTATGGTACTATGGTGTATTCATATATGTACAAAGGAAAGTGTCAGGTTCATTACACTGTATTTTCCCCATACATTTATAATTGGTATTCTGTTCTCTAGAGAAAAATCATTCATGTCTGAGTAGTGACTATGTTTTGATATATCCAAATTTTCCTATGTGTTCTACTTATTTTTTTTTCTTGTTTTATATCTTTCTCTCTTGTTTGATTTTTGTTTACAAGGTAATGATTGAATCCCAGTCTCAGATGCTAAGCTTCTGCTTTACCAGTAGATTTGCCACCATCCTTATCTTACAAGTTGAGCAGTATTATACATCCTATTATCAAAGTGTTGCAAATAAAATAAATAAGTGATTTCCCTCAATATAGCAGGATGTGCTAAAGTAGAACTCCTGTGTCAACCCAGGTCACTTAAACAGTTCATGGAGTTCATTTCCCATCTCACTTGATACATGTGGTTGGTCCTGTCATGAGCAGTGTCTCATTTCTACAGACCCAGATTTGTACATTTATACAGTCAGTGAAACTTCATCTTCCTTAGGTACTAAAAATTTTGTACCTTATGTGATCCTTGAAATACTCCATTAAGGCCCCTGTAAACTTTAGTTTGCATTGTTGCTGTCTATTTATTCATCTCATTTTATTTATTTATATGCCACTCATCTCCATCTTGTCCACAATATTTAGAATGATTTTGATTCAGTGCAAATATCACTGTGAACTACCCTGGAGAAATTCATGTCTAAGCACCTTAAACTTACCTAGATAACTTTCCTGGGATGAATTCTGTTCAACTACCTTTATCCCTTTCCTCAATCTGTCCAATCTTCTGACATTCCTCCTCACCAATCCCAGTATTTGAAACAAACACAGACCCCATTTGGAGATGCCATCCTATCTTGTAACTGCCTTCCATGCTCTCATCCTTTATTTCCCTCAAGCTGGCATCCTCATACTTTAACTCTCAACTCAGTATTACTTCTAGAAAAGTCATCTCCAACACCATTATCTACATTGACACTTTCCAGAAATTCAGAAATTATGGTGTCAAAAAATCAAATCTCCTTAAGGAAAAGTGAATGATTGGTTGTCCCTTGTTCACAATCAAAAGGGATTTAGGTGCAATAAGTCATGTACAGTTTTAGTCATCAAGGTGCAGTAGAAAAGTGGATGTGATAAGTGATAAGGAAATCGGAAGGAAAGGAACACCACTGGAATGATAGACAAATCAAGGAAAACTTCTTAAAGCAGACAAGAATCCTAAAACAAGAAAGGAAATTTGTCAGAATAGAGGATAAAATTATGTCAGAAATAAAGGACAGGGTAATCATTGATAAAGGTATAATAATATCAGTCAATTTGGAAACAATTAGTGATGACCAGAGCTTATTTAAAAGTTACTATTCTGATGTAGAACATAGTAAACAGTGTGGATTTTCATGTTTTGGTTGGTATTTCACATTTTTGTTTCTGAGGACTTTCCATTTATTTTGAGTGGTGAATCTTTGAGATGCTCGTATGCATTGAATCCAGTGGCATCTAGTGTCGCCCCAAGTGGTTCTTTGAAGTTTTGGATCAGTAGTAATATTTCCTTCAGAAGTCAGTGTTTGCTGGGGACATTGAGAACTTCTGTAATCAGAGTTCCTTGGGAGTTCATTCAGGGCAGTGGCTGATTTCAGGCCAGCCTCAGTGATTCAGAGAGGAAGTATCTCAAAATAATATAAAAGGTCTAGGGATGACACTCAGTGCCAGAATATTTGCCAGGTATGCATCAGCCTTGAATTCAATTCCAGGACAACCCCAACCCAAATAACAGCAATATAAGTTAAAACACAAATGTGGAGTCAAAAGATAAGCTTAATTTATATGTTTATTTCAGAAAATATAAGTAAATTATTAGAGCTATTTATTTTTATTTAGATAGAATATCTACTTTATTACTGATCTATTCATTTAAGTAAATCTTTGATTTCTCAGCAGAACCACATTTAGAGGTGACACCAGAAAAGGCCAAAAAACTCTTGATGGTAAAGAAAAGAAAAAGCCAAAGTTATGTAAACATGTCAATTTAACTTCTTTGTTTCCTATAGTTTTCCTTTTTTTAGTAATGAAGAGTAGGCCAAACGAATTTAGTTTTCAGAATATTCTTGGAATCCAAAGATCATCATTTGATATTAGGACTAAAAGTTTTTGAACTGCTTATGAATTTACAAATACTTTAAGAATTCATGATAACTGAAAGGTAAACTTTATCCTTGGAATTGAGGCAAATTTTTTCCTGATGATTGCTTGTGCTGCCTTCTGGATAACCTCCTAATACTATCAATGAGATAACATTAAATATAAAACTTATTAACAACTGGTTGAAATTTTGAACAAATATACCAGCCATAGCCACTGAATGCCTGCATGTTAAAGGAGGATCATTCCCAGTGGCTCAGAATTTTAGTCTCATATTACCAGTCAATATCTCCAAGGTCAAAATTTCATTGTGCCTTGACTCCAGTGTCAGTTGTCAAGGTAGGGCAGGGGCTCCTTATAGAAACACAACTGCCATTATGGGTGTTACATTCCCGGATTGGTCTTTGCTGTTAAGGAACTTACAGTCACTTACCAGCTCATTTCCTTTCCACATAGGAAATCAGTAACAATGATTAAATGGTTTTCTTCAACCTCTTAGTGAATGGGAGAAAACCATTCTATGGATGTAGTTTTGGGGAAACTTTGAAATTTTGGAGGTGTGTTATTGCCCTGTTTTCTCTCATGATCTGTATTGCTATGGTGAGGTTTGTGCATGAATTTGGATGGATTTCTCTTCCAAGTTATATGTTGGGTCATTTTAGTGAGGTGGTTTCTCTGTGGAACCTGACCGGGGCAGGGGTTATGTCATCTCAGTGTCAAAGCCCCACTGAGAATCACCAAAGTGCTAGGTTTAATCATCTACATCTGCTTAAGAGGAGAAAATAACCACCAACAACAGCTACAACTTAGGAAAAACTATCATCTAATAATGAACTGCTTATGCAAAGTGACCTCCATGCCTACAGTAAATGAAGAGAGCAAATATTTTAGATTTCAACTTGCTGATGTAATTCACATAGATGTGCCTCTTTCCAGGAATTCTAACTTTAAAATCCAGGAACTATGTTGGATTCTTGTAAGGAAATGTTGTTCTGCTTATTCTTTCTGAGCTCCAGCCCAGAGAGAACAATCTTGGTAGTGAAGTATGAAGACAGACCTTCTCTCCTACCTTCAAGGGGTACTCAGAGAAATTTTTCATTTGCAGAGGAATATTCATGTTTGTACTTGGTTTTGTACCCAGGGATGTGAGTCTGGCAAAAACTGGAGCTGCCTGACAAACCCAGCCACACATGGAGCCTGGGGATTGATCTGTCTTGTAATCCTCACTTCTGGAGTCCTTTCAGCAAGTGCCCTCAGGAGTATGCAATTCTCAAGTCCCTATGGGGTTTCCCCCCTCTCTCTCTCTCTCTGAGCATGACAAAGTTGACTTGCTTGCAGATCTATGCTTGGCTAGGGGTACTGCAGGAATGAAGCTTTCCACCAGACCCTGTCCCAGCACTCCTGGAACTTTCTCCCACTTGAAAGCATATAAAACTGTTTTCCCTGTCACTAAACTCAAGGCATCAATTTGAAATGTACAGAGGCCCCACTGCCCTGCACTCCACATCTGGCCAACTAGCAGACTAAAACTATCGCTGCCCTATTTTTCAGCACATTCCAGTCATTCTTTCTTCTAGGGCCAGACCATCACATTGGACCACCACAAAACAATTGAAAAGAGATGGCTGCTTAGTGTTGGAGATAAAGACATGCAAGTATTCCTGATCTCTGACATAGACAATCTCAGCTCAAGAGCATTGCTAATGAGTTTTCTCGCTCTGACATCTATCAGAAACCCCAGGGACATCCCTGAACCAGCATCAGTGGTGGAAGTGAGGGTAATTCCTCCAGGTGCCTCTGAGAATTTAGGCTTGTCCATTAATTTAGGTTTGTCCATTCATTGGGATATTTGCTCACCTGTGTGGAATTAATTGAACAAAAAGCCTTACCAGACCACCACTGGCACTCAGTGTCACAGAGCTTCAAATATGATGTTGAAATGAAAGTCCCTTTCTTTCATTAGGGTAGACCTTAGGGTAGACCACAGGTGCATTTCTTTGGTTGCCCAGAGTTCACAGCATACCTGTGCTTTAGGTTTTCTCCCAGATCCTAATGTGACCCTTGCTGTGGATGCCTCATGACACAATAAATTCATGTCAGAAGTGAGCCTTGGAGACAAACTGGAAAGTTTGTAATTTCTGATCTCCCATGGAGAAATCTGAGTAAAGGGAGCCCTAGTGAAGAAGGCTCCTGGCCAGGCACTCTGAGATGCCACAGGAAAGAATCTCAGTGTACCTATCTTCCCTTGACACATGGGGAGAATCCAAGTCTCTCCCTTGCTGAAACTGATGGATTGACTGTAGGGTCTTGGCTTTTGTTTAGATTGCTGGGATTCTCTCATTGAGCCCACCAGAGGGCAACTTTCTCTCTTCAACTCAGCCAGTTTCTCCCTGGCACTGCTGCCATCCATTTCTCTTATGGATGCTTTTGTTATTCACTGGTTCTCTGTAATTGCACCCAAGAGTTGTCCCACAGTCACACTATCCATTGGTGTAGCTGCACACCACTCTGGGAGCAGACAGTAAGCATTGTGTCCATCTGCGGTGCATCTTTTTTCCTTCGGTGTACTTCTTGTTGCTCTTTCTTAACTGGCAGTCATTCCATGATCTACCTGATGGGTATGCACCATTAGGTAAAGGGAATATATAGAAACCTATTTCTTAGTACTTTGCCATTTATTCAACTGATTTTTATCAGGAAATTTTTTAAGAAAAGATTGTTAGACTTTGTAAACTCTTGCTCATCTTAAACAAGCAAAACAACACTGTTATATTTCTGTTTAATGTAATCCAAACTCTTGTATCACAACCAGTTTCCTATTCATACACTAAAATAGTTCAGTCATTGGAATGATTTCAATATTCAATGCTGCATAATAGTGTGTGTATTTGTAAGAATTTTTTTCAAATCAGTTTTTTATTAAATATCCTCTTTTGGTGGGAAATGAAAAGTAGGGTCAGGTACGCCGAAGTTGGTGCCTTGTGGAAATATGCATATCATTTAGTGTGTTGTCAGTGAATATGCCTTCTTTTGCTTTATCCTGCTTTTACATTGTCAGTATCCATATGAAAACAAAAGTGCTGAAACTGGAGAGTGTACATGAGGTTCTGGTTTGAAATATTTCAATTTTCAATTTGGCATTTGATTAACTTTTACCCATTGATCTCAAAACTGTAAATTTAGATGTCTTATTAGATTGTGAATAGGAATCTTTATGCCACTCATTATTGATATTAACTTTACCAGGGTTGCTTTGGGAGTCTTTTGAAGATGTTTTATATTCATTCATCTAAAAATTTATGTGGTGATGCAAATCAAAGAGAAGAACAGAAAGTAAAAGGAAATATAGGTTAAGAAGTATATATGAAAATAATTCATTAGACCACATGTTTATTTGAAGCCTGAGCACTAGTATATTCTAATTGAAAAGATGTACTTATTAAAATTTCATTGAGGAAAAAAGAATGAAAAGTTAATGTTTTATAGCATCAATTTTCAATAACACGTTTAATAGGGAGTATTTCTATTGCGTGTGAATTATTAGTTCTATTTCAAGACATGCTCAGAGCAAAGGAAATTTGGGAAATAAGGAAGAAGGGAGGAGAAGGAGGCCTGGAGAATAAGAGGACAAAGAATACGGGAAGTACATAATGGGGGAAAAGCAGATGTGTACAGTGGAGAAAGGGACATTGAAGGCAAACATTGAATAGAGGAAAAAGGGGATTTGAATTGTGGGAAAAATATGAGTTTCTACAACCAAACCTTGTCTGAGAGGTAGGGGGATTTTTCATATTCTTTCTGTTTTTTGCACTGTTGGAAAACCATTGAATTGATTCTGATTATACAGAGCAATGTTTTGTTTACCATAAATACATACAAACCCCTATGGTCAGTCATGTATGTATACAATTTAACATCATCTAAAACATTACTACTTCCTAGGTATTATGGGTTAGATGCAGTGTCCCCAAAATGCTCCCATGGAGACAATGCAAGAAAGTTCAGAGGATAAATGATTGGGTTATAAGAGTCTTAACTCAATCAGTGAATTAATTCCCTGATAGGGATTAACTGAGTGGTAATTGAAGTGCCTGGAGTAGGTGGGAATTGGGTCGTGGCTCTGGAGTACATATTTTGTGTCTGGACAATGGAGTCTTTGTCTCTGCTTCCTGATCATCATGAATGTGAGCTGCTTTCTTCTTCCACCCTCTCCCACCATGATGTTTAGCCTCACCTCCAGCCCCAAGGAATGGAGCAGGCCTTCTTTGGACTAAGATCTCTGAAACCATGAGCCCTCTAATGAATTTTTCCTCCCCTACAAATATCTTGAGATATTTGTTTGCACTGAAGGTAACGACAGCTAGTGTCTCCCCAAGTGGTGACACTAGATGAAGTCAAGGCTCACTCCCTCAGTGGAGCACATCTAGATAGGTGGAGTCAAGGCTCACTCATCTCAGTGGAGCACACCTGTTCAGGTGGCTGAGGTAAAGTGGATGGATGACTGGTTTCAGGCTATTCTGGGCAATTAGTGAGACCCTGTCTCAAGGGAAAATCAAAAGTACTGGAGTGGATGGATCTCAGCAGTCAAGAGTATGCTCAGCGTGCAGTGGAATGAATCTGACATAATTTTCCTGTCTACATATATGCAAACACCACAGTGAATCCCACCATCATGTACATCCACAAAAATGGGGTCCTAATTAGAAGAAGATATATTCCATATAATTATATAATGTTACCAAATAAATCCTACTGGCATGTATATCTCAAAAGAACCATTCAAATGTAATGCACAGGCATTGATTTTAATACAAACTACCACATTATAGTTTGTGTTGTGTGTGTGTGTGTTACCTATAATAACCCACATTATAGGTTGTGTTTAAACTTAAAATCCTAATTGACAAAATAAATGTTGTTATTATTAGTACTATGCATTTTTATTTTACGTTGATTGTTTTTCTAACCATTTTAAGTCATGTAAATAAACATATGCATTTGTTGGCAGAACCATCTCTAAAGTGAAAACAGAGAAACAGAGAAAAGGGCTTGAGGGACCTGAAAATAAGCAGCCGCAGGTATGAAACCATGTAAATTTAAAACCCTTTATTCATGCTGTTTTCCTTGCTTCAATAATTTAGATTAAGCCAAATGAAATTGTCTTTCAGAATAGTCTTTTAATATCTTAAGGTCATTATTTTTGAATTTTAAAAACTTCTAAATGGGTATGCATCTGAAAATGTATAAAATCCATGGTAAATTGGTTGACAAACTTCAAAGGTGGAATTGAGGCAAACATTTTTCTGAATATTGTTTCTGTTTCAATTTGCATAATCTTCCTAAATGGTGAAGAATAGATCAAATTTGGGTCTCACAAATAAGCAGTTGAAATGATCAGCAAATATTACAGTGATGACCACTGAATTTTATTTTATTTTAAGAGTAATCATTTCCAGTGGATCATAGGCTTCAGTTTTATATGATCAATAAGTAAGTCCAAGATTGAAAATTTCATTCTGCTTTGGCTTTAGTGTCTGTTTCATGGTAGGTAATTGGGTCATAATAGGGACCCAACTGCCTGTTTAATAGAGTCAGCCATTCATAGTGGGACCTTCAGAGGTTAATGCAAATAAAACTTTCCAACAAGCTTTATTTTAAAGCAGAAAATCAGTAAATATCAATAAACATTTTTATGCTGTTTTTACTTAAGAATAAAAATAGAACTGGACTTATTGCAGATTGTCAATACACATGCATAACAACATCATAATGTATCATTTCAGTAAAAATTTTAAAACAATTCCTGGTAGGGGTATATTGATTGTGTCCATCAATAATTTACATTGTACCTTCTCTAAAGTACTGATATTCATTTTAAAAGATAAAAATATGATGTTATTCCCTATTTTAACATATGATGAAGGAAAATATTTTATGAAAGGAAATATTTCTAATGTTAAAAATAATCTAATTCAATAGAAGATGAATAAAAAGATTTAAAATTGGGAGAATGGTAGATCAAAAGAGGAAAAATTTAAAAAGAGGACAAAAAGTCTTGAGAAATAAAGAGCTTCTTGTCACTGCAGAGATCAAAACTGTTGACAGAGATGGCTGCTCATTCTTCATATCTGCTTTTGCCTCATCACCCTCAAGAGCACAGTTGGAGATTGCGAAGCCTGAAAACTGGGTGGCACAGTGGGTTGTAGCAGATCTCAGTTTCTAATTACCTGGCATATGGTGAATCAACACAAAATTGGGTATTGAAAAATTGTGTATTTCTGTGGCAGAGTGTGGTATAGAGTTCTAAATTGGAGACTTCAGTAATTGGGGTTTATACTTGATTCAACTTTGGGATTCTATGGATGGGTATTTGAGAACATGGAGACAGAAGCTAAAGGCATTAAGACTACTTGCAATGAGATCATCACAGAAAACTTTCACCATCTTAGAAAGAAGATAGTTATACACATACAGAAGTCACACAGGATACTATATAGACATAACCAGAAGAAGTTTTCCAAGTCACATCATAATCAAAATGTCTATATTAGAATCTGTAAGAGAGAAACTGCAGGTCACATTCAGAGGCAAACCAATAAGACTTGCTTCAGATTTCTCAACTCAAACCCTAAAATAAAGGGGGGCATGGAATGAGATTCTGAAGCTCTAAAATAAAAAATATTGCCAAAAAATTGCTGTATCCAGCAAAGCTCTCTTTCATATTCAATGGGGAATTTAAAAAATCTTTTTGTGAGAAGAATAAAATAAAGAATATATGACAACCAAGCCAGCACTACAAAGATAAGTTGCACACAGAGGAACCCAAAAGCAAACCCCCAAATTTCCAAATATATGAAGATCAATAGAAGACATATCATCTAAATGAGAGCCAAGGCAGAATTAAATTTTAAAAAATCAAAAACACATATTCATAAAGACACTGAATGTTTAAGGTCTCAACTTCCCCATTAAAAGACATAGATTAGCAGAATTAATGAAAAAAGAAGATCCAACCAAATGCCATTTGCAAGAGACTCATCTCATAGGTAAGGATGCTCACAGACTGAAGAAAAAAGAATGAGGAAAAATTTTCCGTGCAAACAATCTCCAAACATAAACCTGAGTAGCCATTGTCATCTAACAAAGCAGATTTTAAGCAAAAATTACTCAAGAGAGATTAAGAATACCATTACAAATTAGTAAAGGGAACACTCCAATAAGAAGAAATAATGATAATTAATATATATTCCCCAAATGTCAATGCACCCAATACATTTGAAAATCTACACCTTGGCATTAAATCCCAGATAGATTCCAATACAATAGTACTGGCAGGTTTCAACACACCTTTATCACCATAGAAGAGTCATCAAATTAAATTCAATCAAGATACATCCAAACTAAATAATACTCTCAGCCAAATGCACCTAACAGACATCTGCAGAAAGTTTCACCCCCTAGATGAATTTACCTTCTTAGCAGTTTGTGGAATCGTCTCCAAAATAGATGTAAGATGTCACAGTGTAAGTCTCAGCAAATATAAAAGAAAAAAAAACTGATATCATTCCATACATTATATCAGACCACAATAGAAGGAAACTAGGAAAATAACAAACCATATAATCACATGGAGATTCAACACTACTCTTTTAAATGAAAAATAGATCCAGGAAGAAATGGTGCTTGGAAAACTGGATATACATATGCTGAAGAATGAAAATAGATCCCTATCTTTCACTCTACACAAAGGTCAAGTCCAAATCGAACAAAAACTTAGGAATTATGCCAGAAAACATGTAAAATTCTAGGAATATGTATGATCCCAATATGAACACTTGAAATATTTTGACCAAATTAATTCTTCAAATATTTGTTTGAATAAGACCTTTATATTATGTTGTTTTAGAAAATGTGTTAGATTTCAACATATATGATTGTATCACATAAGTAGCATAAAATTGCAGACAAAATTTTGTATTTGGTTCAGGGTAGAACATAGACTTCTGATGTATATTGAGTTTGAAATATAGAAAAAACCTAATAAGAGTCTTTAAAAATCAAAGTAGATTTCATGGAATAATTTGAGGAATATTGGCATTGGTTTTTCTTTAAAGGTTTTTTAGAATTCGGCTTAGAATCGATCTGGTGCTGGGCCTTTCTTTCTTTGGACCTTTTTATTACTGCTTCTATCCCATTACAGGTTATAGGTCTGTTTGTATTTTCTATGCCTTCTTGATTCAATTTTGACAGTTCGTATTTGTCTAGGCATTTATCAGTTTATCTCGTTTTTCCAATTCATCAGAGTATAAGTTTTCAAAAAGTTCCTAATGCTTCACTGGATTTCTGTGATGTTACTGGTGATTTCTCCTTTTTCATCTCTAATTTTATAAATCTGGTTTTTTTTCTGTTTTTCTGTTGGTTACTTTAGCTAAAGACTTGTCTATCTGACTCTTCTTTTGTATTTTTTTATTCTCAATTTCATTGATTATGGCATTCATCTTAATTGCTTTCTTCTTTTCACTAGTTTTGGTGTTGGCTTGTTTTTCATTTTCAGTGACCTTGAGATTCCTCATTACATTGTTTATCTGGGATCTTTTCATTGTTGCTCTTTTTAGTTATACATGACATTAGAGTATATTTTGACAAATTTATACAAACACAGAGTATATCTTATTCTAATTAGTATCTCAGTCTTGTTCTTCTACATGATGTGGAGATTCTCTGTGGTATATTTTTTATTTTTTTTTAATTTTTACAGACTGCATTTTGATTCATTGAACACAAATGTGGTACAACTTTTCATTTCTATAGTTGTGCACAGGGTAGATTCACACCATTCGTGTAATCATACATGTACATAGGGTAATGATGTCTGTCTCATTCCACCATCATTCATACCTCACCCACCTCATTTCCTTCCAGGTAATCCGAAGTTGCTCCAGTCTTCTCCTTATATGTGTACATAGAAAAGTTAAATCAGATTCATTTCACTATCTTTCATATTTCCAGTACCCCCACTTCCCTTCATTCTTCTTTAATCTACTGAAATTCTATTCCCACCCCCCACTATGCTGTGTGTTAGCATCCATCTCTTAGAAAGAACACTCGATATTGTTTTTTTGGAATTGGCTTATTTCACTTAGCATAATAGTCTCCAGATCCATTCATTTTTCTGGCAAATGTCTTAGATTTATTATTTTTTATGACTGAGTAAAATTCCACTGTGTATAAATACCATACTTTATCGATTCATTGGTTGAAGGGATGTAGGTTGTTTTGCATAGCTTAACTATTCTGAATTGTGTTACTATAAACATTGATGTGCCTATCATTGTGATTTCTTATACAGGCACTCATAGCAATAAATTTTCTATTTAGAACTGACTTCAAAGTGTCCCAGAAATTTTTATTTTTCTATCACTGTTCTCCTTTGAGTCTAAGCATTTTAAAATTTAACCCTTGATTTCTTCTACTATCCATTCATCACTCAAAAGTATATGGTTTGATCTCCATGTGTTTATATACTTTCTGTAGGATTTTGTCATACTGATTACATCTTATCCTTACATCTTATCAGATCATTCCTTTATGATTTGATAAGATGTAAGGAATTATATTATTTTTCATGTTGGCTAATAGTCGCTTTGTGGCCTAAAATATTCTCTATTTTGGAGAGGGTTCCATGAACAGCTGAGAAGAAAGCTGTTATTAGTTGAAACATTTTATTAATGTTTTTAAGTTCATTTGATTTATAATATTTTAGGTCCCAATAGTCTTTACAAGTTTATGTCTGGATGACCTATATAATGGACAGAGAGGTGTGTTGAAATCAACCACTATATTGTATTGGGGTATACATGAGGCTTCAATTTGAGTAATGTCTCCATCATGTATTTTGTTGCATCCATATGCAAGTTTGGGGAAAGTATTTACTATTGTTCTATCTTTTTATGGGATTGTTCTCAGATGAATTCTACCAGACCTATAAAGAAGAACTAATGCCAATGCTTTTAAAATTATTCCATGAAATAGAAATGGATGGACCACTTCCAAATTCATTATATGAAGTCAGTATCAAACTCACACCCAAAACAGATAAGGTTATACTAAGGAAAGAAAAGTACAGATCAAAATGCCTGATGAATTTAGATGCAAAAAGCCTTGATAAAATATTAGCAAATTGTGTTCAACAACAGATTGTGAAGTTTATACACCAATTTGTTTTATAACAGAAATTCAAGAATGGCTTAACATGTGCAAATCAATAAATGTAATTTACCACATAAATAGATTCCAGGACAAAAATTCCTTAGTCATCTCAACAGATGCAGAGAAGCCCTTTGATAAAATTCAGTATCCATTCATTTTTAAAAATACTGAAGAAACTAGGCATAGAAGGAACGTACATCAACATCATAAAGACTATGTCTGAAAAACCCAAAGCCAACCTCAAAATAAATGAGGAAATTTTTTAAATTTCCTTTAAAATCTGGGACAAGACAAGGATGGGCATGTTTGCCACTCCTATTTAATGGAGTGCTAGAAATATTAGTCAGATATGTTAGGCAAGAGAAGGAAATAAAAGGGATAAAAATAGAAAAGGAGGAAATCAGATTGTCATTGTTTGCAGAGGTTATAATCCAAGACCTAGAAGATCCAAATAGCTCCACTAAAAGATGGTTAGAATTAATAAAGAAATTTGGTAAAGTAACAGGTTACAAAATCAACATAAAAACTATTTTTTCTATATAATCACAATGAATCTGCTGAGAAAATAATTAGGGAAAGCAATTCCATTTACAATCACCTCAAAAGAGAAACACACAAACAAAAAACATAGAAATAAATCTATCCAAGGAGATGAAAGAATTCAAAAATGAAGACTAGAGAATAGTGAAGAAAGAAATTAATCACTAAAATGGCCATAGTGTCAAAAGAAATATGCGATTCAAGGTAATCCCAATCAAAACACCAATCACATTTTTCACAGAACCAGGAAAAACAGTTCCAAAATTCATTTGAAAGGTAAATGGACCCAGAATAACCAAAGCAATTCTCAGCCAATAAAGCAGTGCTGAAGGCATCACAATACCTGACTTCAAATTATACTAAAGAACTAGAGTAATAAAAACTGGCATAGACAATACACATAGACCAATAGAATGAATGATACTGGCATTAAGAAAAGACACATAGACCAGTGGTACAGAAAAGAAGACAGAGACAAATGCACACCCATGTAGGCATCTGATCCTTGCCACAGGTGCCCAAAACATAATAAAGAAGAGACAACCTTTTAAACCAAAGGTGCTGGTTTTCCATGTGTAGAAGAATGTGACTAGGACATTGTCTCACACCCCGAACTAGGAAGTAAAACAGAACCTATGCAACTCCTAGAGGAAAACAGCAGGTTGACACTCCAACATTTAGGCACAGGCAACTGCTTTCTTTGTAGGACTCCTAAAGCTCAGGCAATGATGCCAAGAGATAATTAATCAATGGGATGGCATCAAATTAAAAAGGTGCTCCACAGCAAAGGAAACAATGAGTAATGTGAAAGAGAACTTGTAGAATGGGAGAATAAGCTTTGCTATCTACTCTTCTGACAGAGGACTAATACCTAAAACATAGAAAAAACTCAAAAATTTTACACTACAAAATACACACATCGCTTCGCACTGCACCATAGAACACTGATGTGTTACAATACTCTTCATTTCAGAAATGTGCTTTGCATTAAAATATTGTGAGAAGTGTGACACGTTGTCAAGTAAACACCAGGATCATTCCCACTGCTTTAAAAATTGTCTCAGGTTTCATTCCTTTCCTATAAGTGACATAACTTCAAGGAAATTAATTTGTAGTTCTGTTTAGTTTGAATACATTTTTCAATATAGAATCATTTATTTAAAGCAGAGTAACTTCATGAAAAGACATTTGATCAATATTTCTAAATTGGTCTCAGGACAGTTTATATTAATTTACAATTCCACCAAAGAGGATGAAATTCCCATTTTTGTGCACCCCAAAATATGTTTTAAATTTTTTGTTCCACATTTTTTTCTTTTGCTTGGGATCAAACCCAAGGGTTGATGAATCTAGGTATGTATGCTATTGCTGAATTACACCCCAGCTAGGGTTTTAATCCTAACATCCATTAAACAAAAGTGAAATGGAAAATAATAAGGATTTTATTTAAATTCTCCCTCATACATAAATAAAATTTGGTCAAATTTCTATATTGAAAGGACATATCATTCTTTATTGTTGTGCCTTGTTCTAATGTAGTTTTTGGTTTGTTTATAAAACACAGAGTGATAAACAAGCTAAATTGAAAGTCTTACCTAAAGGAAACATTAAAAGGCATAACAACAGGCACTTGACTCCTTAGCCTGGTTTTGGGTTATGCTAATGTGCAGATGTGTGGTGCGCGAACAACTTCTGAAGGTGATATGTTACACTGGCAACCATTTGTGGTGGTGGCTGTTTTATTTCAAGAATATAAAAGCAAATTGCTAATACATTTATAAACTTGTTTGTAAACAATGTCTTAAAATTTGTTTAACTAAGAAAAATTATAACAGTGCAAAAATGATCTTTGTTTTTTGTTTTGGCAATGCTGGGGATGGAGCTCAGGGCCTCCCCCATGTGAGGCAGACACTCTGCCATTGATCCATGTCCCAGATTCCCTGCACCAAATCATTTTGCTGCCTCAATTTACTGATCCATCTCAAAACACTTTTTCCATAATATCTACCAAAGTTACTGGTAGCAGAGACCTCCCAATTGATAGATCTTTCATTATTACCTTTCAAATATATATGTTTTTGAAAAGATTGAAAGAGAAGTTAAAAAGGTGAGAACTAGAAAAGAAAAGAATCTCAAAACAGAATTTTTATTACCCTTATGAGTCATCATATGAAGGGCCAGAACACAAAGTTTATTCTCTAACAAAATGAATTTTAAGATAACCGTATTTAAATGCAGGCATGACTTGAAGGAAAAAGAGAAGAAGTTAAGAGATTTTGATCAGCTTTGTGAAAAAATGAAGAATCAGTTAAGAGAAACAGAAGAGAACTTCAACTCTCTTCTAGGACATTAAAAACAGAATTAGAAACTGGGAGGAAAGGTGCTCCCTGGGGTTATAGTTCAATTGGTAGAGTGCTTGCCTGTCAAGCACAAGGCTGTGGGTTGAATCCCCAGCACTGGGGGAAAAAAAAAAAAAAAAAAGCCAACTGGGAGTAAATAACTTGAATCAGGTAAATTGGGAGGAAGTAACTTGAATCAGGTAAATTAGTCTTCAGTGTAGCTTCAAATTTCTTCATTTATAATATCCCCCTAACTTTATATGGTCATGTTTCACTTAGTGAAGGGGACATAATCTGA
>JAJEJO010002301.1:300113-320323 GCA_020662805.1 Glaucomys volans | reverse complement strand
GTAACTGTAGGCAGGTAAGTTAGAGAAGTAGGTCACTTGGGGGTGTATCTTTGGGGTTTGTATTTTTGTCCTTGGTGAGCAGAGCTTTCTCTGTGTGTCCTGGCCACCATATCCTGAGCTACTTTCCTCCCCCATGCCTTCTGCCATGATGTTCTGCCTCACCTTGGGCCCATATCCATGGACTTGACCAATCATAGACTGAACCTCTAAAACCATGAGCCAAAATAAACTTTTCCTCTTCAAGTTGTTCTTGTCAGGTATCTTGGTCACAGCAATGCAAAAGCTGACTAAAATGCTATGTGAGAGATGTCAATCATTGTACATCCTTTAGTGAAGAACTTCCTGTCTTCAACCCTTGGGGGAGAGAGAGAAAGAGAGAGAGAAAAAGAGATTGGAAGGACACCTTGAACCCATCATTTCTTTCTTGGAGGTGTCCTGGGAGGTCTCAGTGAACTGTAATTTCTAAAGAATTCTATATTTTAAGATGAACTTCACCTTCTCCCAAGTTACCTGATAGGGGTCCATTAGGAAGTGAATACAGAGAGATAGGTAGTTTTATGTTGAAGTCAAAATGGTGTCAGGGGGAGACATTTAGAGACAGGAGCTTTGAAAGGATTGTCAGGTGCTGGATCAGGAAGAATAAGCTCTATCCATATGGGAAACCTGCATGCCCTGCAGGTGGGCTGAGAGAACCAGTGGGGACTCTCTGAGAGGCCGGGGGTAGGGCATGGGCCAGGAAGGAGGAGTATGGGTCCCTGTGGCAGAGAGAGCTCTCAGGGCAGGAATGTGAAGCTCTAGTGATGGAGAGATGCAGGAGGAAGAGGAGTTGGGAGGCAGAACTAACAGAAACTGACTCAGAGGACAACTGAAGAGCTTGGGCTTGTCCTGCAAGTTTTTACTGTGTTTCCTGAACTGCACAAGTGACCACCACCTGTAGGGAAACCATCCCTGCAAATAGCATAACTGTGTCTTCTACAGTTTTACAGTGTAGATACTGTCCTTTATGCACAGTGTAACAAAAGGGGCATTCATCTTGGGTGTACCACAACAATGCCTCACCCTTACCATAAATTTAAATTGGAAGTCGTGAATTGTTCTGCTCTGTATCACAATTTTTTTTTTCATTACTGCCAATTGCAGTACCTAAAGAAAATTCAGTAATGTGACAGTCTAGGTGTGGTATAGACCAAGGACCTCTAGCCTCAGTGCCATCAGCATGTCCCAACCCAAGTCTCATGCCTACCTGGACAGTTCTGCAGAAGGTACATCCCCAGGCAGGAAGAAGCATGATCTGACAGTCACTTCTCGGCAGTCAATTCATTTGTTCACTTGTAATTCTTGATTTATTCATTCAACAAATATTAATCTAGCAGTTATTAGCCACAAGTGCTTCTCCTTGTAGCTCAGATACAAAGAGAAATAAAGCAGAAAACAAAGGTTACCAAATTCTTCTCACTAAATGAAAGTGGCCCTTGGTCCCTTTTTTTGTGACTGGTACACAGCTGGAGTTGGAATTCATCCTCTTTTCCTGGATTGCTGCACAGGTGCTGTGAAATCTCAGATCCCCTTACCCGGAGGTAGTTAGAAAAGCCCCACAGTTAAACAGATTATGGGCCAAGACAGCAGCAGAACCCTGTTCAGAGGGAGACTGCATTTGCTGACTAGCTGGTCCTGCAGAATTTGACCCTTGCGGTGTAAAGCTCACTTTGGGAGAATTTGTCCCCTTGTGTGTACTGATAATGGGCCACTGACTCACAATGGAGAGAGAATGTTACCATGAAGGGAAGGGACAGTGGGGACAGAGACTGACAATGTCTGTGAGAAGGGCACATCCTGCTTGACCAGTTGCCTCCTCCCGTGATGCTGGCATGTACCATGTTAATGAATCATTCCCTTAAAGTTATGCAGGAAGGACAAGATGTTCTTTGCCTTTAAGGTCACTCTAGTGACTAAAAGAGACCACAGGAACTTGGGCAGGGTAAGGGGATTCTTAGGACTAATAGTTGTCACTAATATGGATATTGCCAGATATTATAGTCAGGAAGTGAAAGATACCTGGGGGTGGCTCATGAAACCAAGAGACAACACCCATGTCATGGAGAGGGCTAGGCTGGCCCTGGGTAGGGATTTAGGGAAGGAGAGTTTGGAACCAAGGAGTGGCAATTCTTGGAGAGAAGGAATTGGATGTTTTTGTCATTGAGACCTACCATCTATTCTAATATAGGTGTGGCCCTTCATTGGTCCCTCTGGCAGGCTGAGGGTCCTCACTGCAAAAGAAGAGAGTTTTTCATGTTCCTTTCAATGGCTAACTCTGGCTCAGCACTCTTCTAATAAGACAATGCCCTGCCCTGGACCAGACCCTTGTGCCCCATAGTTAGCTTCCTTACTTCCTCATCCTACAATCAAATATGTAATCTTCACTTTACTCCCTTCTCCACACAGGAATGACTTAACTCTAGGTTTGGAAAACCAACACTGAATTCTCTTTTGAAGCAACGGAGAGCTCAGCAAGGAGACAAGGAAGAGATGGAGGAATGAGCTGCTTTAGGCTGAAAACTCACAGACAGCCAGGAAAGAGGCTGAGCAGGAAATGTCATTCCAGAGCCCTTCCTTCAGGATAATCACACAGTCCTCCCCTGATCCATAGTTATTAGGCTCATTGGTCTTCCAGTTGCTGTAAGTCAACCTTTCTCCTGTCATGTACATGAACTGGCCTTCAGTAATCTCATCTGTGATACCCAGAAAGGCAATGTCTCCGGCCACATCTTGGATGGCCTTGTTCTCCTCAGCATTCTTGGGAGTAGCCACAGTGGCCTTGAGCTCTGTGCACAAAGCCTTCACTTGCGAAAAAGGCATCCTTTCACCGTTGGTCATGTAGAACTTCTTTCCAGACTTTTTGCCCAGTGAGAAAGTTAGCACTGAAATCATAAGGAATAGATGAGGCTGACTGGAGCCCAGCTCAGGACAGTAGTTGCAAAAGCCCTTCTCTGGGAACTGGACTCTGAAAAATAGTCACAAGCCCAAGCTAAGACCCTCCGATCAGAGCCTAAGATGAGCCCACTACCCAGTTGTAGAGTCACGGAAGGGACACAACCTCTGGCAGACAGCCTGGACTATCCCAGGATATCCCATCCTTGAGATCAATGCTTGTTAAAAGCTACCTGGCACAGATGGACACAGGAGATATCCTTGGCCCCCACTGACAGGACTGTGCGCCAAACAAGCATTTGAGAACAGTGGAGGTGAAGAAAGGAGCAAAGTCTTGGAGGCAATAGGCCTCTATCCACTTCTTCCTTTGCCCCTTGCTAGCAGTGTGATGTGAACAAGTTCCCTACACTTTCTGAACTTCTTTCTCCTCACCTGTAAATACAACACATATAACAACCAAAACTAACATTGGTGAGGGGATTGAATGAAACCATATTACAAGAAAATGCCAACCCAGCAGAGACCCTGGTATGTGTTGAGTATTCCTAAGTGTAAGTTCTCTTCCACCCTCCCCCCAAATCTAGTTTGTGCTGAAGGAAAAAGTGAGGGTCAAGAACATGTTGGAGGCAGAGAAAAGGCTTACACTTCTTGATGTGGTTCAATTCTGATTTCAGGCTCCTTATCTCTTTCTCTAAGTTTGCCACTTTAGTCTCAGCAACTGCAAAATAATAGGGACAAGGGAACTTAGTAAGACCTCAAATTGGAGAGCAGAACATTTTGGAAAATGATTTTTTTTTTTGGCTTACTAAAATGTAAGCTTATTCCAGAAAAACAAGAAAGCAAAAAGAAGCAAAAGGAAAAAATTAATCATATTTCTATCTTCCCAGATGTATTGTAATCTTATAATTTGGATCTGGAATGTCCTCAAAAGGGCTTTCATGTGTTGAAGACTTGGTCCCCAGCTGGTGGCATTATTTGGGAGATGGTGGAATCTTTAGGAGGAATCTATTTGGAGGAAGTAAGTCACTGGGCACTTTGTTCTTGAGGGTATATCTTGTCCCCACTTCTCCCTCCCTTTCTTGGTGCTTCTGGCTGCCATGAGGTGAGCAGCTTTGCTTCACTGCACCCTTCCACCATGATGTTCTACTTAACCACAGGCCCAGATACAGGGGAACCAGCTGACCACAGATGGCATCTTCTAAAACCATGGGCCAAAAAAGCCTTTCTCCTTTAGGTCAACTTTCTCAGTTATTTTCTCACAGTGAGAAAAGTCGACTAATACACTTAGTCACCCTTAGCAACTTGTGACTATAGTTTTGGATTCTTTTCTTCACATATTGCTTAAATATGGCAATGTTACAATAATTTTTAAGAAAATACCCAACTCATTGTCTCCTTTTGGAAAAGTTTCCATTGTGATTCTTTTTTATTTGTCATTCCAGGTAAATTTTTTAACACTTTTATTATTTTGAAAGTCTAGAAAACAAATATTAATAAGAATGTTGTCATTTTTCTTTTGTCTTCTCTGAATTTGTTCTATTTTACTAAAACTAAGTTGCTATGATGTTCTTCTTTACTTGAGGACTCTATGAGGCAGACAACTTGCATGCCACTTTTTGTCGATAGGCACAAACATAATACCTGAAAGGCATTATGGGAAAATACCCATTTCCTCCCCTGCATCCCAGAGCCTTTCAGTTAAATAAAATCTAGGTTCCATACCCCATAGAGACCTTATAATGGAGCAGCCCTGAGGGCTTGGAAGACTGTACTTGACAAAAAGGAACTCCTTTCAGGCCCCAAGAAACACAGGTGCTGGGCCAAGAAGCAGAGTTGAGCATCTTCCAGTAAAACAGCAGAATAAGGGGCACTTCCTTCCTGCCCTCCAGTTCCCAGGGCCCTGGGTCCCCTCAGGACAGACCATAATGGGGTGTGCTCCTTACCTGAACTGTCCCCACAATCTCCTTTAGTGCCTTTTAGTCCTGGAATCCCAGGAGCACCTGGATATCCCGGAGGCCCCAATTTCCCTGGAGGGCCCTGCAAACCTCTGAGCCCTTGACCTGTTGCAAAACAAAGGAACAATGAAGCATAGTTCTTACTCATTTTCCCTCTCCAAGAGTTCAACACTTGATTGACCCTAGGAAAGAGCTGTGAGCTAGCAGTGACTCAGAATCCTTCTATATCCCAGGGCAAGAAGGCTATCCTGAAGGCAATCACACATCCCCAATTTCTGTGGAAGTGTGGGGTCTTGGACAGTCAGAGGGCACCTTTGGTTGGGAGGCAGTGACATGTTATAGGGACGAGTCAGGTGCACTTATATCTGCCATA
Organism: Glaucomys volans; assembly: GCA_020662805.1. Classification (NCBI taxonomy): domain Eukaryota; kingdom Metazoa; phylum Chordata; class Mammalia; order Rodentia; family Sciuridae; genus Glaucomys; species Glaucomys volans. Next base: position 315,067 of record JAJEJO010002301.1, on the reverse strand, counting down.
ATGAAAGGTGAACCTCCCCAAGTCTCTCTGCTACATCCCCCATGTGGAACAGTCCTCTACTGGCGATATTCAGGAAGGCAGAGCAGTCTGTACCTGGCTCTCCCTTTTCTCCCTTGGGTCCATCTCGCCCATCTCTTCCTGGGACACCATTGGTGACAGGGATCCCACAGGTAATCACAGAGCAAGTCTTCTCAGCATCTTCACAAGTTTTTGTTTCTGAGGCCACTGTCACCACACTCAGGAGAAGGACAAGGAGTGATGGAAACAGGAGCATGATCCTTACCTCAGAGTAGAGAAAGTCAAGGGAAAGTCATCTCAGTTTGTGGAGGCAGCCTTTGCTGCCACCTGTGTTTCCCTCCCCTGGCCTGTCAGCACCCTTCACCTTCCCTTTCTCCAGGACCAGTTAGAGAGGGGCCTGATTGGAAGGGAAATCCTATGATCAATCCTTTACCACCTTTCCTCTTTCATTCATTCTTTCTTTCATTTTCTTTCTTTCCTTCTTTCTTTCCTTCTTTCCTTCCTTCCTTCCTTCCTTCCTTCCTTCCTTCCTTCCTTCCTTCCTTCCTTCCTTTTTTCTTCCTTTCTTTCAACCTTCTCTGTTGATGCTGGAATCCATAGTCAGGGCTTATACATGCTGCTGGTGCACCCCCCGCCCCATTCCTCCCTTTGGAAAAGTCCACCTTTACTTTGCAGATGGTCAAGTGGATCCAAAAAAGACATGGATGTCTCAGCTCATAGAGAGACAGAGGCCCAGGTGGGCCTGTTGACCCTTCTAAAGCTCCTGCTCAATCCTCACCAGGTTCAAGCCAAAAAGCCAGACTATAGGCCCAGCTCTCCACCTCTTTCCTCCAGAAATGACTTACCAGGCACAGAGGCAGTACAGGGAAGGGAGCACTCCAGCTCAGGCTTCTGGCAGCTGCCTCAGCAATGTCAGGCCCAATTAGGCTGGTGACCAGGGACCACATTGGACTGGCCTTCAACCCAGATTAATAAACAACCATCCTGGGCTGGAGATGTAGTTTAGCAGTACAGCACTTGCCTTGCACATGTGAGACCCTGGATGCCACCCATAGCAGTGCAAAAAATAAATGAAAATAAAATAAAATTCTAATAAACGACCATTCTTAGAGCTACCATAACTGGGTAGTTCTCTGGGGCTGCTGGTGGGGTCTCCAGCCCAGCACTGGGCAGAGTCTCTACAGTAAATTCAACTCCTCCTTCGCCTGTCCCTCCCACACATCCAAATGTACAGCTCAGTCATTCTGATCCTGTAGAGTCACAGGCTCTCAGCATGGTTCCATCCAAAAGAAACATGTACAGATGTTGAACCAAACATATGTGTTCATGCACACAAAAGCATACACCTCTGTATCCGTTGTTCTGACTAGCTCATCCCTTCATTTTGGTTTCATTTATTGCAAGGTCAAGGCAGAGACATTAAAGACCTACAACTCTGGGTAACCTCACTTGTCCCTTCTCATATATCAAATGTCTTATTGGAGCATGACACAGGGCTAGGCACAAAGGGAAGCCATATTTGCAGACAATGTAAGTTCAAAGCTGAATGTGAGCATTTGCACCAGCTGTCCTCTCTGCCCAGACGTTTGCCTCTATCTTTGCATTGTTGCTTGTTGTCATTCAGATTTCAGCTTAAATATTATCTTGGGAGAAAGGTCTTTCCTAAACACTTAATTTTAAGTAGCCACCATGTTGATAAATTATGATTCTCTTCTCTAATTTTCTGCTTCTCTGTGTGAATTTTGTTGTTTATTAGATTGTCTGCTTATTGACCACCCCATCCCTTTAGAAAGAGAGCTTCAAGAGAGCTGGGGTCTTGCTCATTGCTGCTGCATGTTCATCTAGGAAAGTGCTTGCAAACTGCCAGTGTTGAAGAAAAATTGATGGAACAAATACATCCTCTAGCATTGTGTCCTCAGAGCAGCACTCTTGGCTTTTCTCTGACTAGAGCTAACTTTTGTGTCCACTTTAGCAGTGTTGTTACTGTTCTTAGGTAAGAGCTGTGTTCAGTTCACTTCCTTGACCCCACGGTACAACCCTGGGCTGGGCACATTGGAAGCATCCAGTAAGAGAGCAAGGATAGAAGCAGACACCTGAAGCAGGGGCATGTGACAGATTAGGCTGTGGCTCTCACAGGCCAGGTTGTCTGGAAGCATCCAGTGCTTATTGCTGGATTCGAATCAAATGACCAAGTCCCTTATATGACCTTCGATGCCTGCCTTCCCCCAAACTCACACTTATACTTTGAAACACTCAGTCTCATCAAACAACTTGAGAAGTTTGCTTTTTCCCTGGTGGGAAGCAAGGTCAGGTCATTTCCCTTACATTCTGTCATCTGATTGGCATTTTGGCTTCTCAAGGGCCGTCATCTCTTATATACTCAAGTCACTACACCCCATTTGGTAGTTCTGCCCATTCCTGTTACAGAGAGCTGCCAGACACCAAGAATTAGTGAACTTATTACTATTACTTTTAAAATTATTTATTATTATTACAACTGTATTTTGTATTTATTCCTAGATGAAAAATTGTGTTTCAAGTGTCCCAGCTTGTCACACCTAGTGCAGTGGAGACATACAGCAATGTAGATCCTTACCCTTAACCCAGACATCACAAGGCTTTCTCAGATGGAAATGAGGTGAATTTGAATTCCCCTTGTAAAAAATCCCAAATACAGTTGGAAATAGCAGAGTAAGAGTTGACAGAAACAACAAGCCCCAGAAATAGTTCTCCAAGGACTATGGACTTCATATTATAGATAATAAACAGACACCCTCCCTATCCACGGGTTCTGCATCTCCAGATTCAACCAATCACAGATCAGAAATATAGTTAGATCTATGATGACCATGTCTGTCTAAACATATGCAGAATTTCTTCTTGTCATTGTTCCCTAAACAATATAGTACAACAACTCTTTACATAGGGTTATTATAAATAATATAGAGAGGATTTAAAGTACACAGTAGGATGTGCATAAATTGTATGCAAATACTACACTATTTTATATAAGGGAGCATCTGCAGATTTGGGTACCTGTAGGGACCAGGAATCAATCCCCTATAGATACCAAGGGACAACTATATGTTTAAGATGGTACACTTAAAGATAAATTAAAATTAAATTAAATTAATGAACAAGAAGAAAATAACTACAAATCTAGTAATAAAATAAAAGCTGATTCTTTGCAAAAAAAATACCCATAAACTTGGCAAATACAACTGTGATAGTTCAGATGATTGTTTCCAAATTTAACTTCCTTCTTATTAAAGAATTATAAATCCAAGCTCTTTGCTAAAGTACTTTGTAGAGGCTCCCACTGGAGTATATGGAGTAAACAACCTAGCCCCTTTGATATTTGGTTTGGCCTGTGACTCTGAGTAGATAGGAAGGGAACAGTAGCCTCAAGTATGTTTGCAAGTTAATGTGGCCTCTTATGTTTCTTTCCCAACCATGGGAAGAATATGTCCCTGGTAGCCACTAATATCAGGATAATTGCATGATGCAGAATAAACATGAACTCACCTGAAAGCCCTGAGTCCAGCCCATTGCAACTGAGTCCAGGCAAGCTCAGCTGAGATCAGCCAAAGCCCAGCAAAATGGAAGACTCAGAGCAAGAACCAAAACTGTGTGTGGTGGAGATGTACTATTGCAATGATTACTGAAAAAGTATGAGAAATAAACCAGGAAGGAAAAGGAAATAATATGCCAATATGGACATATTGACATTAAAAAAGTACACTTTGTATTAATGATTTTATAGCAATGGATTTTCATAGCAACATGATTTAAAACTAAAAAAATAGGAAGCAATTTAGAATTGCTTAAGATGGCCCAAGAAGTGTTGGAATGACACATTAATCGCAAAGTGAAGAAATAGAAGTAAAAACTATCCACCATTCTTATAAAAAAAAAGGTTTTAAGGTGAGTTTTACCAGATCTTCAGAGAAAAGATAATCCTCTCTCATGAAAATGGCTTGTGTCCATAAAAGTTATTAGCTAAACATGCAAATCATAATTAATAAAGATAAAAAGGACACTCTCTGAGAATATATGAGTACAGAGGCAAGCAAACACAATTTTAAAAATAGTTATTTAAGTTCAGAAGTATATTGATAATTAATAGCATAGTCTCTGGAACTGACTTTCTGTCTTTATCAGCCCATGAATTGGCTGTATGATCTTTGAAAAATCCCTTAACCTCCATGTGCCTCAAATTTCTTATTTGTCATGGGGGTAAAGAACAGCATTTATAGATAAGAATTAATGAAGATTATATAAATGAACACAAATACTGTCCCTGAACATAGTAACCATGATAAGAGTATCAGGCATCAGAGCAAATAGGATATATCCCAGGAATACAAGGATAGTTCAACACTAAAACAAAAATCAAAATAATTCATTCACTTAATATTTAACAAGCTTTATTTAAAACAATTCAGATACATACTAGCTTAAAGCTTGAAGCTCATCCTGTTTTCAAAACTAGTACACGGTCTCAAATTCTTTGCAAATGTTCTTCCCAGAGCCTTGTTATGCTAGGGTTGATTTAAAACACAAACAAAAGATAAGTGATCAGTATCTGATTCTTCGCCAACAAGTCACAGAGTGATTACCAGGTTTGAGGCTATTGTTTCTTGAAATAAAGGATGGGTAGCAGTTTCCTTTCTTACTTCTTTGAATCAGTGGAAAGTGAAGAGAATATTGTCAAAGGTAGGTGCTACCTACTCCCATGAGAAGTCACATATCAATGGGTACATTTCTGCTTCGCAGCCCACACTGACTGGTTCTCAAGTTCCTGGCGTGGCTGCTTACAATGACAGCTCCACTTGGGAAATGGACTCTGAGAGCCTCCCCTACACAGTCACTGCCCTCAGCATCATATCAGTGGACACTTCAGTCCATGGTATCTTGTTGCTCATGCCCTTGTGTTTCAGGGAGCAACTTGCTCATGAGCAGGATTTAAACTGCAGGTAGCTTAATGTAACAAAGGCATTCAACAGCCCTTGAGAAACCACTCAAGGATTCCCCTAGAACATTCCTGTTCATAATTGTATCCTTCCTCTTCTTTTTTCCCCATGACTCAGCAAAATCAGGCTCTCCGCTGGTTTAGCTTTTCAATACTTTTAGAACAAGGAATGATCCCCTGTACCTGCCTGGAGGTATACTGGAGGGGAAAGGATAATTTCCACAGTGGGAGCACAGATGCTAGCCGAGGTGGGTCACCCTCCTTTCCCTTTTTAGTCCTTATACTGACCAAAGAAAAGGGATTATTAAACCACTTCTACCAAACAGTCCCATCCTTGCAGGTCAAGAGGTGGATACTTGGGGCATTTCTCCAGGCTTTAAATATGAGGCACTGGGAACCTCTAATCTCAGCTGTGCACTCTAGATGTCAACAGACAGCAAACCTGTGAACAGATTAAATGAAATGCCAGAAATCATCTGAAAAAGTTCAACACACTCATGATAAAATTCACAAGGTATCCATAAGAAACTAGAACAAGCAGTATTTTCTCTTTTTTTAATATAATTTTTAGTTGTAGGTGGACACAATACCTTTATTTTTATTTTTATGTGGTGCTAAGGATCGAACCCAGGGCCTCACACGTGCCAGGCAAGGGCTCTACCTCATCAACATTAATGTCCATATGTTCTTTCAGATATTTCTGTAGCATCCTGAAGAAGATCAGTTTGTCCCACCCACCAAAGAAAGAAAGCTTTATCCTGAGAGTGAATTTTCCACTCTTCAGGCAAGTGGGGCTCAGAGCCAGAACTCATTTGATTTACATAAATACGAGCCACAACCCCAGCCCAACAAGCAGTATTATCAATGGTGAAATATTGGAAATGTTCCCATGATACATTTAGAGACTCATGTTATCACAGGATCTCTTCAACAAAGTATAGGGGCTCCTGAACCCTGTCAAAAGATAAAAATTCAAATATAGGAATTATGAATACCATAAAGGAACAAGGAAATTTCCATCATTTATAAATATAATCACATATTTATAAAACACAAAAGAGTCAATTATTTCAGGGAATGAGAATCCAAAGTGATGGTTGGGTATATAAGAACAAAAAATAAGTCAAGTTTTCTCACAAAACCTGTGATTATTAATTTAAAATGTGATTTAAAATAACATAGTAACAATATAAAATAAACCCTAAAGTAAATAAACTTAATAAGAAATGAGGATACATCAATTTTCAGAAGTTTAGACAGTGCATCTATTTAAAAACTCTCCTTACTTTAAAAACTTTTTAAATTTAGTGTTATGATAGTAAGGCTCAATAGTTTGTATACTGGGTTGAGTCCATGTGGGAGGGTGATCAGATTAAAAATCAACATTCATGAAAGAATAAGAAACAGCACTCTAGACCCATCTGTCTTTTGGGTTTTGATCTAGAACTTCATTTTGCTCAGGGAAAGAAGCAATGCAGTGAGAAAAAGTGTTCAAATTGTGAGGGTGGGAGGAGGGAGAGCCTTTCTGGAGACGAGATGTATATGTGGTTGTCTCTCTTGGGACGTGGTCCCATTCCCATGTGGCCCTGGTGGGTGGGGCATGTGTCATAGACCTGATGCAGAAGCAGATCACAGACCTGGGACCATGCACTGAGTGCCACTTACATGTGCTACAGAAAACATCCAGGTGGCTGAGTGGGGTATGGAAGGCATGATGTCACCAACCACAAATGGGCCCTTTGGATTCAGACCTGGAGTTAGCTAACACTGGTCATCAACACTAATGTCCATATGTTCTTTCAGATGTTCTGTAGCCCCCTCATCCCCATGTATAGCCTGAAGAAGATCAGTTTGCCCCACCCACCAAACAAAGAAAGCATATCCTGAGAATGGATTTTCCACTCTTCAGGCAAGTGAGTTCTGGCTCAGAGCCAGAACTCATTTGATTCACATAAATACAGAAATGAAACCAAAGCAATGGAAACTCATGTCAACGCATTCAAATTTATTACTCTTAAGTCATTTCTACTCAGCTCAGTGGTGGAGTGATCGTGAATATAAGGTTCAGGTAGAATAGGTGGATTTGAATCCAGCCTCCACCATCTGCTCTTCGTTGTAATGCCCAAAATATTTGACTTTGCTAAGCAATAATGTTCTCAATTTTAAAATGGGGGAAATAATACTGTTCCCATAAAATTGTTAAAGATTAAGTAAGATTTCATAAGAAGTATTATAAGTGTCTGTCAAGGTGATTGGTGCATAGTTTATGCTTGATAAACAGTTTATTTTTGTAATAGTAGTTATGATTGTGATTTGGGTAGTTGGAGCAATGGTAATAATTGTAACAGCAACAAATATTTTATCTCCATTCAAAATGAAGAAATTGGCTCAGAAAAAAATAAATATTACAAAGACGCACAGGGTACCTTACCCACATCAAGACATAGCCCAAGACTTTGTCCACAGTTAATTTTAATGATTTACCTGATTAAATGAATTAATGAAAGAGGGAAGCAGAGCCAGTGCTAGGGTTGATGGGTGTGAATGCCTCATGGAGGTCTGAAGTGGAGTGGGGATCAGCAGGAGTTATTTGGTTTAGGTCTGGAGTGGGAGAGTTCTTCATTAGAGGACTAGGCTGGTTACTGTTCGGTCAGGGGTTGAGCTGGCACCCTAAAACTCAAAGGAATGGATACCAGTCAGAGGACTGAGTTCCATCAGCTTCATGCTGGGCCACCACCTAACTCTCTGACCTAAAGGAGACCAGGTATGCCCCAGAGAGCCAGGGTGCTGCATAATCCTGAAGGTGACCTTAGCTCCACACATTTGTAATTTTATGAAAATCTATCACTGTGTTTAACCAAGACTTCTAAATTTTAGTGGGACTATGCTTCAGGGAAAGAGTAGAGGGAGCAGGAAGCAGACACTCTGATTTTAGGTTTTTCTAACCTGAGACCTCATGGTTGCCATTTATAAATGAAAAAAAAAACTAGAGAAAATGAGGAAGAAGGAGGTCTGTGTCTCATACCAAAGGTCAAGGCTGGGAGTGGCTGCCTTGAGTGCAACGCTGAGATGGAGTTCCCAGGTGGGTGCCAAGAAGGATTAGTGATTGTGGGAGAAGAGTCAGGGCCCATCTGGAGAACAAAGTGACTAAAAATACCTTTAGGTCTAATAATCACAAATACGTTTTGTTGAAATTTAAATTTTAAAACAAATTTTGTTGGAGCCTCAGGGTGGAGGTTGAAAGGCAGGACAGGATCCTATCTACCCTGTGACCGAAGTGTCTGCTCAAAACTCACAAATGGCCAGACGGTACTGACGGCAATTCTTATCATTCCATGTCCCATCTGTGTACATTTCCACACACTTCTCTTTGCCCCGACCCCGGGGCTCCCCTGGGTACCAGTTGGTATAGTTCACAGGGGTCTCGTCCAGGTAATAGAAGTCTCCGGGAGTGTTGCCCTCAGCCAGGCCCAGGTAGGCATAAGTGTTGTACTTTCTTGCAATGCTTGCAATGGCCTCATTCTCCTCTGGACTCCTTGGGACAGCAATGTCGCCACCTGCTTTGGCACATGACTCTCTAATGGCATCAAAGTTGGCCGACTGCCCATTGGTGGAGAAGATCTTCTTTCCAACTGCCAGAATGGACCCCTGCAAGCTGAGGACTAAGAGCAAAGGAGTCTGGGTCACACCACCAATCTATCTCTACATCTATCTTGTTGACTCCGGGTCTCTCCATTAGACGGTCTCAATCTCTTCATATCTGCCTCTCTCCATCTTCCTTTCCTCTCCAGTTTTAAAAATTCCTCTCTCTGCTCTCATCCATCCATCTATTCATTCATTCATTTATTCATTCATCCTCTTAAAAATTACTTGTTGCCAGAAACTGTGAAATTTTCTGGGATGCAATAGAAGCAGGATAGGCAGAGAAATGCTATTCTAGGACATTGGGAGCAAATCTGTCTCTACTTCTGTCTCTTCTGGACCATGCAGAGACTTAAGGAAATCATCATTCCTTCTCCCAAACCTGCAGGTTCACATGATTTTCAGATCTATAGACTCTGGAGGCTGGAGGGAACTCTACCCTGTGAGACCCCAAGGAGTCTCCTTACCTCCCATTGACTGCAAGATTTGATGTCTGAAGTCCTGTAGTACGGTTTGGAGTTCCTCATCTAGATAAGATGGAAGTCCTATGGAGAGACACCCCACCAGGATGAGGAGCGGACAAGATCCCAACTTGCTGCCCTGAGGTGTTTTGCCAGCTGTAACCCTAGAACTCTGCCCTCTAATTGTCCACATCCTTTGTGCAGGCCTGAGGGTCCACAAGGTGGAATGTTTCCATACTCTGTAAACACCCATCTTCCTTTAATGCAGCATCACCCCTGATAAGCCTCTTCCTGCTCTTCTTTCCTGTTAAGTCCCTTGAAGGCCTGCCCACCTCTGTGTGCTTTTTTTCTGGCTTCTAGAAAATGTCCTCTCCTCCACCTTCCACCCAGGGCATATATGATTGCTTTTGCAGTCTCCCGATAGATCTTGATACTCCTAGGAACTTTGGGGTTACCTTCTGCACTTGGGACTCCTAATCATTATCTTTGCCTGGATCCCTGATGCACATAACCCTGAATACCTTTCAGAATGCCCCAGAGCCTCAGTCCCAGGGAGATCCTGCCTCCCAGTGCTATCTCTCTTCCTTTGTTTGATACCTTATATCTCTCCATAAGCAGTCATGATACACAGAGCACTTTCTACACCCATCATTCCCTGAATTGTGATCATATTACTTGTTACCTGAACACCTCTGATTTCTGCCTTCAACCTCACGTTTCCTTAATTAGGTTGAGCAGTATACCATAGGTACCTCCACCATTTGTCTCATCTCTGTTATCTGCCATGTTGCTGACTGCATGGCCATTGTGCCCATGTCCCCACTGCACATTCCCTTCCCCAGCTCCCACTTACCTGGAAGGCCCCTTTCACCAGGCTCCCCCTTGTCTCCACGCTCTCCAGGGACACCAGGGGCTCCAGTCAGCCCATCGCGCCCAGGGAGACCTGGCATTCCTCCTGGGGGGCCCATGGGACCTGTAGAGAGAAGAGGACATGGTTATATGGACTTCAACTTCCATCTAAGTGGATTCACTTATCACTGAATGGACACTTCAAGGATAGATGGTCCAGATGCTCCAGCCTAAGTGCCCTAGGAACTCCCACTGTGTCCCAGCCAACTGAATCTTAGACCCAGCATAGAGCCCTGCTCAAATAGACTTCCTAAAAAATGGGTCCCTTCCCCTCAGCTGAGGGTGGGTTCTCCAACACAGTACCTGGAGGTCCAGGGTCTCCTTTGACCCCATCTCTCCCATCTCTGCCTGGCAAGCCATGGGATCCAGGAGTGCCGGGGATACCAGGACTTGCAACACAAACTTCTGTCCCATTGCTCATGATGCCAGAAACCGCAATCAAGGTCAGAGTGAGGGCCAAAGAGCACAGCAACATGGCTTCTGATCCAGCTGCTTCTCCTGCTGAAGAGAAGGTCATTGGCCCATCTGCAGCATTTGCAAATGTCTCCCCTTAACACTTCACATTTGCTGTATTTGTCAGGACTCAGAAATATGGCAGAGCCTGAGGACAAGTTCAGTCCAGATAAGATCACTGGGAAGAACTGAAGACACAAACTATCCATGCACAGGAATTCCCAGCATCATTCAGTATCTAGCATGGTCTTACATCCCATGCCTCTGGCTTAAGGTGGTGTGATCCCTGGGCAGGTGAGGAGCAGAACTTTGGAGAGTCAAAGCTCTCCAAAGGAGAGCTGGGTTCTCATGGAGTGTTTTCTCTGTTAGCATCTCCAGGTGTGGCCCTGAGGCACTCATTGCACCTCTCTGACCTCAGATGAATCTGCCGTGCCCTGGAAACAATCTTGACCTACCCCTCCCAGTGTTCATTCACTCCCTGACTCAATTCATCTGTCCCTCAACATTCCCAGTTACCCTCTTTTTGGATTCTAAGGAATCACGGATCTGAGAATGAACAGATTTGACCAAGGTCCACAGACTATAACCTACATAGTGGTCAATGATGAGGAGTCCCCTCCTTCTCAGGCCCTTAGTCTTGCAGCTCTTAGGCTGGTCCTGAAATCCTTATGCTAGGGAGGGCCCATATACCCATATACTGGGAAATGGGGGCTGAGCTTACCCACACACAGGCTTCTGTCTTGGTGGATCTCTGCCTCCAAGTCAAAGTGGAGAGCACCATTTATAGTGATGTGGGCTGCCAGGCTTCCTCCCCATCCCTGAGAGGTTCCTATCTTAAGAGCCTCTCCTCCAGGGAGGGCCAGGCAGGAAGTCGACATCTCGTTTACATAGCACATTTCCCCACAGAGCTCTTAGGCTGGAGGAACACTTGAGGAGAGCCCAGAATCGCTAAAGAAAAACTCTAGGTCTGTAAGAAGGGGAATCTCCCTCTGCCTGAGGTCACCCACTCTATTCCCAACAAAATTTTTGTTGTAAAAGATGAAATCTTTCACCCAGGCACTGATGGAGGTCCATTTGGTTCCTGGTTTGGTTTCAAACAGTGCAGACTGTGGTTCTAGTTCAGGGTGGTCAGTTTGATGTGGAGCACACTGTCTGTCCTTTGATTTTTCTCACCGTTGAGCCCCCAGAATTACCAGCCCCTGCCTCTGCAGCCTTGTGACTGAATTGGTGGGCATATGAGCAGAGTGACAGGTAAACAGGTTGCATGTTCTGTTTTTCTCTGTCCTAGCAGGTTCAGCCATGGAGAGGCAGGACGGTGCCTCAAAGTTCACAGGAGAGCAGCAGTTTCTGTTTGGGGCCTTAACTGCAAAGGTGATGATTTTAAGTGATCAAATGACATCTGAAATCCTAATTAAATGAGATCTTCTATTCAACATGCTAAAATAAAAGGGAATCCCTAACTGTAGAAATGGTAACAATAGGGAACCAAGACAAGAGAAAATCCCCGTGCCTCCTCCTATGTAATTTGAAAAATCTTGAAATTCTTGTTCTGCTTTGATCATTTGAGGAAGGTGGTATGTGCCAGGATTCTGTACCACCAACCTCTTTTTTTTTTTTTTTTAATGTGGGAACTATTTGGGGGAGGTATTTTTGAGCTATGTAAAGGTCCCATTCCTCACTAAACTTTCTTTTTTCTCTACTTATTTATTTTTATTCATATGAACTTTGGTTTAAGACATGCCAAAGGCTAGTGGTGGGGAGTCCTTCACTCAGGATGCAGGAATGAAGAGGGTGCAATATCTCTAGAAAATCTTAATCTACAAGTTATTAGCACATTGCTCCAGCAAATCTAAGGAATGTCATTAATAACGTATTTCTCAGCTTTAGTACTGCTGAGTCATGATAGCCCATGCCAAGTCACTCCTCTATACACACTCTCCTCACCTGGTCTAAACTCTGACGTGCCCACCAGGTAGTTTTCCTTCTCAAGTACCCTCCTTACTCTTCCTTAGGGCTTTACACCCCATGACCAGGCCATCTCCCCACATGGGTGGTCCAATATTCACATCAGGATCCTCATTTATGGTGATGTCCCCTTCACATGCCCAGGGTGGGCAGTCCACATACCAAACCACCTCAGACAGAGTCCTACTCCCTCCTATGCAGAAGCGCTCCTCACTCAATGTGATTGAGACAGAAAGAAGACACTTCTGTATCAGTGAAGTTAAAACCAAAGAGGTGTAAAGTGGAAGTCATGCCTTCTCCCCAAGGATGGGGCATGGCATCTGTGCAGCTTTGAGACCTCTCACAGCTGTTCAGAGAACTCTTGGACTTCCCCTTCTCCAACTGTCCTATGCCTCAGCCAAGTGAGGTGTCCATATGTGGCTCCCTTGAGTTTTCGGTCTTTTTGAATCATCACAACTCTATGAAGTATATAGAAAGTAAATCTTCATTTGATACTTTAGTCAGCTGGGGTTCAGAGGACCTTCATGGATTTCCCTGATCATCTGGTTCTCCTATAATAAAACTTACATTCTCAGAAATACCCTCCCCAAGTCAAAGAGGATGTGCTTTCTCTATTTGTAACTAGAAACGAAGGGCAGCACAAATTAATTTACTGATTACATTTATTTCAAGCTCACTTCTAATCTCAGGAGTTTGGGTCCAGCTGAACAACCTGAAAGGGAAGAGAGAGAAGGCTTTTCTTCCCTGATGCACTCAGCATATTAAATAAATAAACATATGTGTATTTTATGCACATACACATACACACATGCATATATATTTATTACATATTTGTACATACATATGTGCATACATATATCACTTTGGTGCCTCTCTAACAAATGTCATTTCATTTGTATTTTAATTAATTAGTTAATTGATTAATTTTGTGGTACTGGGAATTGAACTCAGGGATGCTCTACTACTGAACTACATCCCAGGCCTTTTCACTTTGAGATAGGGTCTCTCTAAGTTACCCCAGGCTACCTTTGAACTTGTGATCCTCTTGCCTTGACTTTCTGAGTGTCTGGGATTTCAGGTATGCAACACTGTACTGAACTTGTCATTTCATTTTTAAACAGAATAATATAATATGTCTATTCCTATTACCATTTGCAATCACATCAAAAAGAATAAACTACTTAAGGAATAAATTTAATAAAGAAGTGCAAGATACATACAATGAAAACACACATGCGCGCACGTGCGCGCACACACACACACACACACATACATGCTGGGCAAGCATTTCTGCCATGGAAACACATTCCCAGCCCCTACAAAATACTGTTAAGTAAAATTAAAGAAGACTTAAATAAATGGAAAATCCCATATTCGTGAATTGGGATACTTAATATTATTAAATTACCAAATTGAACCACAGATTCAATCAGTTTCTATTAAAATGCTGTTTCTGCAGAAATTGACAAGATAAAGGATTTTTATGAGTTTGCTGGGATCCAGAATATTCAGTCTTGAATAGAAAAACTAAAGTTGGAGGATTCAAACTTCCTAATTTCAAAATTTACTCCAAAGCAACAGCAATAAAAGCAGTGTAATACTAAAAGCAGTGTAATACTAGCATAGAATAGACCTAGAGAGAAATGAAATAGAATTTGGAGTCCAGAAATAAACCCATACATCTCTGCTTGGTTGATTTTCAATAAGGAAAACAAGACTATTCAATGGAAAAATATAACTTTTGTTTAACAAATGCTACTGAAACAATGGGGTATCCATAGGCAAAAGAATGAATTTGGACCCACATCTACCATATACAAAATTAACTTAAAAGGGATCAAAGACCTAAATGTGATAGCTGAAACTATAAAATTCTTTTAAAATCTCTTTTAAAAATGCATGGCTCGAATCAGCAGATTTATGAAAAAATGTTCAACATCACTCGTTATAAGAGAAATGCAAATCAAACCACCTTAAGATTTCATCTTACCCCAATTAGAATGTCTTTTATCAAGAACACAGGCAACAACAGGTGTTGGCGAGGATGTGGGGAAAAGGGTACACTCTTACATTGCTGGTGGGAGTGCAAATTGGTACAGCCACTCTGGAAAGCAGTGTGGAGATTCCTTAGAAAACTTGGAATGGATCCACCATTTGACCCTGCTATCCCACTCCTTGGCTTATACCCAAAGGACTTAAAATCAGATTGCCTCAGTGATGCAGCCACATCAATGTTCATAGCTGCTCAATTCACAATAGCTAGATTATGGAATCAACCTAGATGCCCTTCAGTGAATGAATGGATAAAGAAACTGTGGTTTATATACACAATGGAATATTACTCAGCTATAAGGAAGAATAAAATTATGACATTTGTAGGTAAATGGATGATGTTGGAAACTGTTATGCTAAGTGAGATCAGCCAATCACATAAATCCAAAAGCCGAATGGTCTCTCTGATAAATGAATGATGATGCATAATGTGGAGGGGGAAAGATGGCAAGAATGGAGGAAAGATAGCTAGCATAGAGGGA